>VZTI01004671.1:0-27674 GCA_013397865.1 Struthidea cinerea
CAGAAACTCCGCAGCTGCAGCTGGAACAGGGGGATGTCCCGGCAGGCAGGGGCTGTGGGGTTACAGTGTAGCGAAAAGCAGGAGCAGCAGCAGAGAATCGGCTGGGCAGCGGCAGCCCGGCTCCTGAACATAGCTGGGAGAGGCTCCCTGGGAGGGGGAAAGGGCTCCAGATCCCGGGGTTTCCCTGGAGGCACCCCAGCAGATGGTAAAAGTCCTTTTTTAGTGAGATAGGGTGTTAATAAGGTCCCAGTTCAGTGGCTGCTCTCACGAGAAAAGGCTCATCCATGGCAGAAGACGCAGGACCAGGCTGGGCTCCGGCGGCGGCAGCAGTGAATTGCCCCCCAGGAAGCAGCAACTCCACGGTCCTCCTCTGAAGCCCAGAGAGCAAGAGATAGCAAGAAGCTGTGCCAAACCCCATTCCCCAGCCCAAATCTCAAGGTATCTCTGCCCTTCCCAGGAGAATGCCCCTCAGCTAAGATAGTAAAGCCAGCTGCACTCCGCCCCCTTCTCTGTGGTTACTTCTTTTGTCTCCCCTAAGTACCAGTCGTTATTGTTTCTTAGCAACAAAAATGGGAGCAAATTACCTAAGAGAAAGAAAGAAAAGGAAAAATCCTAAACCCCAACACCTGTTAGCATGGGAGCTGTGTTCATACTGTTTGCAGTGTGAAATGAGACTTCCCGCTGTTGTACCTTGTTGAGAATGACTTGCATCAAACAGTATGAAAGCTGTTCCCTCTTAAGGGTAGTGTGAAACTTTGCTCCTCCAAGAGATGAGAAGCAGAAGATGTTCAAATGTGAGTGGAGCCAAGGACTGTAAGTGCATAATGGAATGTGGCCCGTGAACGTACTCTTTTGGGAGCAGCTTTCATAATGATGTTGTAATTATTCCTCTAAGAGGAAAATATTCACAGGCATTTAACAGCAGCTGAAAAAACAGCAGCAACAGAGGGGATCAAAGAGAAATGACATAAAGGCTGATAGTAAATGGGGGCAGTAGCTGGGGTAAGTACTATTGACCTTATATCTGAAGAATGTAGATTATGGTTTCTCTGGAGCAGGTGATATCTGCACTATTTTGTTTAATAGCTATCCTTTTTCCAGGGTGATAACAAATCTCTGCAACTCCATTAGAAATTATAATTAGCCACAACAAAAGCTTGCGTGAAGAAATTATTTCAGCCTAATACAGTGTGGCAGAAGAGTTTACATGTCTCTGCTCTTCAGAGGCTCTGTGACTTGCTCCATGGAACAGCGGTTTAACCATTTTTAGGAATGTCCTAGTTTGGACAAATTTGGAGGAAAATATCCTCTGATAGAAGTCAGGTTACAATCACCCCTCCCCCCCAGTCCGGGAAAAAATTTTCCTCGAAGGAAAGTGAAAGAGATAAAAAGCTATTTATTTAACAAACACACAGGAGGGGAATAATAATGCTAAATAATGAGATCTCTCTCTCTGTGGAGAGAAAACCTGGGAAGAATTCAGAGGTCTTCTGTAGGTGCGGTCTCTCCTCCTCGGAGCTGGTCGGCGAGGGCCCACCCCCCCGGGCCTCCGGGAAAAATTCTCCTGATGTGTTCAGATGTTGTTGAAACAGTCCAGAAGAGAAGAAGAGAACAAAAAAAAAACCCAAAATCCTAGGAAAACAAAGTTTAACTCTCCATCTCTCGCCAGAAAAAGAAGAACCCGCAAAAAAAAAAAAATTGGCTGAGGGGAAAAAGAAAAAAAAACCCCAAGGGCACCGCAGAAGCCGAGGAGTGTATCTCGGTGTCCTTGAAACAACTGCTTTGAAAAGTTTTCTGGTTTTGGTTTGTTTTTTTTTTGTTTTCTGTCCCTCTCAGGCTCAGTTTAAAGACACAGAAAAGATTGGTGGGCATAGGGTAGCGATAGGGGATACACATCATAAAGTCACCCCAAGACAAGGAACTTGGTGGGACTGTATGCCCTTTTTTCAAGACCCCTTTATTAATTAAGAAACTAGAATTGCTTTGTGTCATGTGTTAGCCTATGTCTAACAATATTGCTTATAGCGTGTGGGTCTGCTTGTTGACCTTATCTACGTAACTATGAGTTGAGAGGGGGAATGAACAGCGCTGACGGCTGCTGATGCCTTTTCATGGAGTCAGACCCTCTGTGGCCTTGCTGTTGGAATGGCTCATGAACTTGTCTCAAATTGCAATCAAGTCCAGCTACATGATGAGTGATTGCTTTCTTTATTTTATAAAACTGGCACACAGTAAACTTACGTAAGTTCATTCTTCACAGGAAAAACCCAAGTGATGTAGGAAGCACAACGTGGCATTGGGTTGTAAAGCACAATATATCTCTAGCTCATGGTAGATGAACTGAGTTTTCCTGGTTCTGGTATGTAAAAAGACACGGTCAATGGTGTGCAGTCAGGTCAGGGTGGTGCTTTGTTTTTTCCTGCACTGTAAAGCCACTGGTCAAACAGAGAAGTCAGTGTAGTGTTGGGGGTTTTTTGTTCTTTGAGTTTGGATCCTTATTTTATGATATGCCAGAATCTGATGACATAGATGGGTCTTTGTTAATATTTGGAAGGTTACTTTATCGATCCAGATGTTACAAATGTGAACTAGAAGTTCACTGGCTTCTACTAATCAGCATTCTGTGTGCACCTAGACTTCTGACTTTTTTTGAAGATAATGGAATGTGTTTCTAATACTATTTGTACTGCTGTGTTCATATTGACTTAAATGCTGCTTCTTACCAATTCAAGTACAACAATAGGTGGAGATAGAGGAAAAAATGTTTCACTAAGCAGATTATCAAAACCTGAGAGGAGAAAGTAGTTTTCCAGATGACTTCATCTTGCAGTGTATGTCACTAAAAGTATCAGAGAGCTCCTAAGCAAATGGATGCAAGGTTCTGAATAACGTAGCCTAAATAAAGTCTGTCTGAACTGATGTTCTGTTGAGTATGAAACCATCTGTTATGAGGGAAAATACAGCAAATGGGAGAATACTCTTAGGAGGGATCGGAGATTGTTTTGGTTGGGACAGGATACCATATAAGACAGTAAAAAGCAATGGCTTGTTTTTGGCTTGCACTGTCAGTATGTACATTCTCAACGACTGCAGCAAGGTAGCGATTTTAGGATAAATTGAGCTGGGCTCCCGTCTGTGGAAATGGGATTTCTAACACCTCTGTGCACTGACGTATGGAGCTCTAGTGGACTTGCCCATCCTGGCACAATGCACACGTGTGTATGTGTTGTGTTCACACTTCACCTGACTTGATCCATTTTGGGCAAGTAACTCCTGGTGGCTGGGGATGAGTGTGGAGGTGCAGAGAAGCTGAGTAACGTTCAGGCAGAATATGCTAGTTAGACATCCTTCTACTACACCAAATTTGGCCTTGTGTAATACAGCATTAGATAAAGAATTTAAACTTCTTAATGGAGGAGTAATTTGACAGCATGTCCCAAATGGTGGCTGTCTGCATTTTTTCTGTCTTATTTTGATAAATCCTGTGTAGTATCTCTGCTTCATATAACAGCCATAAATTAAGATTTGCAATAATGTTTACCTAGTCTTTCAGAAGAATGAAAGTTTTCTTAGCAGGAACAGTGAGAGAATACAGAACTGCTTTTTCATATTGGCTGCAATATGACAGGAATGGGTTTCCATTTTGCATTTCACTCCAAAGCAAAATGGATGCATCAAAAAGAGTTTCCTAATCCTGAATCTCAATGTTTGTTTGCTTTGGTTTTTTTAATGAAAGCAGAGTAATAATGTTTACAAACTGGGCTATTGCAGGTTTTAAAATATGACAAAATAGTATATAATATAAAAACTGTTCAAAACTCAGTTAAAATGTTATCTTCAAATTTGGTACTTCTCTTTTGTTCTGGAAGAGATTTTAAGAAGCTCTGCAGTTTTCTCAGATCTTAAAAGGTTGCTTTTTCAGTAATCTATGTTGGGAGATTAGTCAGTGAACACATAATTTTCCATAATCGTAAGAGACAAGAGTTTTGAATAGTGGCCTCAGACTCCCCTGGGTCACTCAAATCTTAAATTAACTTCTGTTGGTTTGATAGTTGGGTTTTCTTTAATCTTCAGAATGGTTAAGAACAGCATAAGGCTAGCTAGCAGGAATTTTCTCTTGTCTATTGAATCTCACTTACAAGGATTAATGAAGAGGAAGTGGGAGCTTTTGTTGTAGAAACTAAGTGAATCTTATGGCCTTCATAGCAAACTGTTTGTTGATTTAGTAGAAATTGTGTTTCACTAGCAGGGTAATTCATCATCAGACACCAGTAGTACTGTATGTGCTGAAATCAATTTTGTGAGGTTCAGAGCACACTGGAAATCTTATGCTTTAGGAGATCTTTCTGGGTATGACAGAGAAGAATCAAGTGATTACCCTAGACTGAAGAAAACAAGCATGCTAAGACATGTCAAGCTTTATCAATCAAAGCTATTTAACAAAAAAAAAATATGCATTGACCATTTTAATTCATGTTGGGAAACATACTTCCAGCTTCTGAAAAACTGCTTGGGGAAATTTTTATCCTGTTGAACTTCTCAGACGGTAAGGTTGTAGATGAAAAATGTCAGAAGCACCATTAACTGGAAGCAGTTTAGACGCAGGTAGATGATGTATGAGTGCAATGGGCCATGATGGTCAGCACACAGCCCAGCAGAGGTTCTGCCTGGCTGGTGCTGAGGGATGAGAGGTTATCGGTCCTGTGCTCCTTTTCTCCCTGTGCTTCTGAAAAGTCTGTGGAAGGGTGTCTGTGCAGACACCAACAGGTGGTTGACTGTTGCTGGGCATGCCACAAAGGGACATAAAATATGAATCAAGACACAAATGTTGGGGGCTGATGAGGGGTGGGAAACTGTGACTATATCCAGTAATGAAGAAAACTACCTGAAGATTTATCTTCTGATGATACTTGCGTACATAAAAGCTCTCATAAAGTTTGGCGGGACTGTGAATGAGAAGGGGCCCATGGATGAGAGTATGACTAGCTGTGTCCCACGGGCTTTAATTATCTTAAAAAGAAATCAAGTTTCTGAAATCTGTCTTTTCCTTCAGACCTCGCTGTGTATGTATGTTCAGAGGAAAATTAAGACCTGTTAGTGCAAAAGAAATTAATTCCATGCTAAATCAGGCCTGCATATACACATTTCCCATATTTTATAAATGGTCAAGCTGAACAATTCACACAAAGAACTGCTTAAAGCTGAATGCTTTGGGCATAAAAATTACCCACAGTTGGAAGTTAGTAATATCATGTAATAAGACAAGCTATGTTTGTGCTAACAAAAAAAGTATTGATTAAACTCTTTGCAACATATTGTTGCATTCCTCATATTTAGATTCTTGCTAAAGGTTCCCTGAGATACATCAGCTTTGTATTAATCACAAAATCATCCTTGGCTTGAGTTTCTGTAGACAGCTATGAACCTGTGTGCTTCATAGCTTATCAAAAGCCTGATGTTAAACACGCTCATGGTAGTATTAGAGAACATTTATTAGCACTGTCATTTCTGGAGCAAAAGCATGTAACTGGGAGCATTGTGTCCTGGTGATGGTCTGTGACTTACTGAGGCAATGGGAAAGTACTGCATGAAGCCCATGCGAGGTACCAAGCTTCTGAGGTAACCTGTGAAACCATGTGTGTAAATAGGATTATTTCATTTTCAAAGAAGAAATTGTGTGTGCATGTTTAAGAGCTTTGCACATTAGAAGCTCTAACTTGAGGGGGGGATGACTGCAATCTTGTGGTATTCCTGGTGGTTAAAATGTGTTGATGGACATAAATGATTGTTCTGGGTTAGTTCTAAGATTTGTCCTCCGTGCTTTGTCCCCCTGCCAGGAGAAAAATTAAACCCATTCCATCTGTCAGACAAAGTCCATAACTTTGTATTCAGACAGTATTTCCTGGTTTATAGCTGCTTACATAAGTCAACCTTTTTGTCATAGAGCTCCCTAAACTGACTAAACTGGGTTTTGATATTTTCCATTTTCAATCACCCCAGTGGTATGGAATGCATGGAGGGGGAACTGGGAAATCACAGGGTCCATTTTGGCTGCTGCCCAGATGTTGTTATGAGGTTTTGGAGCTGCTGCTTTCCCAGCAGAGAGGTCCTGCAGGCAGAAAGTCACTGCACTGCCAGGAGCTGCAACAGAGAAAACCAGAATGAACCAAGGGGACGGAGAGGCTTGGCTATTGTATGCCACAGTTTATTGCTTATTTATTGTACAAATCTTTAAGATGGGCTAATGGAGAAGGGGAACTAATCCCGTGGGTGTTGAATCTCTTCTGATAGCAAGAAATGCTAGCATAAAATTGCAGCAAAGTGGGACAGCCTCTGAAAATTTTCCTTGGAGTAAGCTGTTTTCCCTCTACCGTGCAAAACAACTAGAAAATTTCCATTATAACCATGCACTTTGCCCAAGCTAATCGCTTTGTATCAGGGACTGACTTGTCTGAGTAGCCTTCCTCAGAAGACAGAGAGAGAGAGAGGAAATTTTGCATGCCTTAAACTTTACCTTTGAGTTATGTTTTAGAATTTTTGCTCTTTGTCGTGTTAGTAAGCAGATAAAGACAGAAATTTCCTATGGAAGAAATGGAATAAGTAAACACACTACTGAATATGGCCCATGAAATTGAAAATGATATTACATATATAATTTTATTTTTTTTCTTTTGATTACCAGCAGATGGATCCCTTTCTAAATACCCCAGAATATCTCAGAACACACTGAAATAATGTGATGATAATGTTCTTAATGTTGTAACTTTCAAAGGGCTGGAGCACCTATCCAATGAAGACAGGCTGGGAGAGTTGGGTTGTTCAGCCTGGAGAAGAGAAGGCTCCAGGGAAACTTTAGAGCACCTTCCAGTACCTAAAGGAGCTACTAGGAATCTGGAGGAATTTCTTACAGGGACATGTAGTAATAGGACAAGGGATAATGTCTTTAAAATGACAGATTAGAATAGAGTAGATGAAATTCTTTACTCTGAGGGTGGTGAGGCACTGGCACAGGTTTCCCAGAGAAGATGTGGATGCCCCATCCCTGGAAATGTTCAAGGCCAGGTTGGATGGGGCCCTGAGCAATCTGATCTAGTGGAATGTGTTCCTGCCCATGGCAGGGGCATTGGGACCACATGATCTTAAAAGTCCCTTCCAACCCAAGCCATTCTGTGATTCTATGAATTATTCTTAATTCTTAATATCACATTTTATGAGTGTTTTTCCAATCCCAATATTTCTTCCTCTGGTTTACTGTAAGGATTCCTGAAATCCCTTATCTGCAGGTGGTAATCTCTCCCAAACACACTGCTCCTGTCTGCTATTAAAGAATCAAACACTTTTAGTATCTGGGAAGAAGTCCTTAGGGAGTTGGTTTTCTGAGGCTCATCCTTCCAAAATTTTGAAGGATTGGGCATTCGTAGTCAAAAGGCTATAACCAGAGAGTGGAAAGGAGAAGGAGGAGAAACTGTTGACACTGCTTGCTTTTAGAAGTGTTTGTAGTCTACCCTTATGCTTGTTGTCACTTCCCACTTTGTTCCCTTTAAATGTTTCAGTTTGTGAGAGAACTGGCTTTTGTTGTAGTTGCCAGAGGAGAAAGTGCAGGCTGTGAACAGAAGGGGAGAGAGAGCTTTGAGCAAAGACTTTGGCACAGCTGGGGCACTGCAGAGGCCAACTGTCTTGGTCTGGTTTTACTTACTGTGATTTTCTTTTTTTTTTCTACAAAGCAACTGGCAGCAAATTCAAGAGCTGAGAAGGTTCTAGTCCCCCACAAAAATCCTATACTTATGAGAAGGGATCATATTCTGGTCTGAATCTATTGTACATTGAATGATAAATCTCATTCTTTTTTACCTTATGGTGGTACCAGCCACAAATCTGAGCTACATTTGTAGACTGAATGAGGGTTCTGAAATGGCACCGAGAGCCAATTTGTTTTTCTTCCTGTGAACTAGTACCAGTAAAATAATAGATGGTTTGAAAGATGCTTGTGCATATTGAGACTTTCAGTCATTGATCTTCAGAATGTATTATACATCTTTTTGTTTCATAATTTCTTCCAAACTTTGTTTTTTTGAATTTATTTAACTTACTGTCATTGAGCTATGCTCTTCCTAAACTGGAACTAGATGAAGTCTGAAGTAAGAGCTCTGCTCTCTTTTTCCCTTGAGTATTAAGCCTCAGTAAGACTTAGACTGTAATATTGGTAACCAGAATACAGAGGAACTTGCATTATCATCAGCTGTCATTCTGATCTGACAATACTGTATTATATTCATAATAGATAGTTTTGTGAGCAAACAATGAGTGGCATAAATGACTGTGCTGGTCTTACATGGGGAATTTGACTTGTCAGTTAGAGAAGAATAAGGCAAAAATTGTATACATGGCCAAAATATTTAGCATAAAACTACTTGTGGTCCTCCTCCCTGCAGAAAGAAGAAAGCTGGAGGAAGAGAGAGGCATTCATTTAACAGATGGAAGAGGCTGCCTGGTGATACTACCTCTGTCAGCACTGTTGTCTTCTGATAAATTAAGTGCCCTGCATTGGCTGCACAGCTGTGGATACTGAAGGAAAAACTGGAAATGCATGTTGCTTAACAGAAAAGCAAAGATTATTTGTATGAGCTCTTCACTTACCAAGTGACTCCAATATGTGTGGTGGCAGGGCTGCTGGGTAAATGATTGGGGCTGCATTCTTCTGGAGTAGACCCTCTTACAAGCTCTGACCTTCCTCGGCTCATTGCCTAGAAAGCAGTGTATTTCAGCAGAATGGAGCCTTAGGAGAGATACATTGCCAGTCACAGAGGAATTTGGCCTTATTTAATATAGTCTTAGCAGAAATATAACTAATTTACTTGCAGATCTCAGTTCCTTTAAAGCGACTTGGTCTGCAATACATGACAATTTAAAAAAATAAGTGTCTTTTAATCAACTTTAAATATGGAAAAAATCTTTTTAGTATGCAGTTATTGCTAGTAGTATGACTGTTACTCTGTTCAGTAGAAATTCTCCAGAGATACAGTAATTTACCATCTGTATCACTTTATTACATCTTTCCTCTAACTGACCTTTGTGACCTGATGTTAGTTAGGTGGTACTCCAACCTTTCTTGCTGTGCTGGAATGTATTTTCCTAGTGTATAAAGTGATCTTTCAAGACCTGTGCATCTACTGTAGTATAATGTCATGTGGTATAAGATAGATCTTTGCCTTTGGAAGCCTGTATCAGGCTTGTGACCTTAAATAAAGCAGAATGCAGATAATATCTCTAAATACAACTGTGGCATCATGGAACTAAAATGCCTGCCTGGTTGTAAAACCTACAGGTGCTTCAGAGAGATGCTTTAATTACAGGAGAGTTGTTTCAGAATCATATGTGATAGAATAGTGCTTGGAGGTGCAGCAGAGATCAGAGCTTTTCTGGTGTAGCTGCAGTGCAGACTCAATAAAAATTTAAAAAGCCAAGAGAAACATGAGTGAGGAAAAGGAACTAGGGAAAACTGTTTTACAAGTGCGGAAGCTGTGGCAAGTTGGCCAAGTCATTGATTGCACCTAAACTGGATTTTTAATTTGGCACTTTCAGAATAACCATAGTTCATCTGGAGAGATAAGTATTTTCTGAAGAAAAAACTTTGAAACTGTATCTTTTTTCCTTATCAGAAGAGGATTTTTAAGGTGTCTCTGTAATTTATCATAATTGGATAGTCTGAAATGAAAAATACAATTTTGTAATAGAAATTGCTTGTTTCTTTCTCTGTAGCACACTTTGTCCAGAAATGTTCTTGAAGAGGGTACTGCTGATACATGGATCATTAACTAAGCATTCGAGGCACTCTGATATAACCCACTTTCATCAGATTAAATTAAATAGAAATCACAAAATAACTAGCTTTACAGATCATCTCACCTTGGTCATTTTGTACTTGTATTGGTGGAATTAGACACTACAGTAGACAAGATGATTTCCTGTAAGGTAAGGGAAAATTTAACATGTCAGCAAAATAACTGCTTTTGAAAGTGAAGAGAGCCAGGAAGACTATAGTGAAGGTGAATCACTTTAAGGATAAATTGTGTAATGCATTTAGAATTCAAGATCTATCCTGTGCAAATAAAAATAACTCAGATAATATCCATGGGACCTCTGCTGCCTGAAAGCCTAGGTCAGAAAACAGAAACTACAGGGGTGATAGAATTTTAAAATTGCTAGAAACAGACTCATTGATTGAAGACCTATGGTCATGGTTACATGAATCTTTGGGCATTTGTTACTGTATGTTTAGCAGAGACAAAGTGGGGGGAAAGTTGAATCTGCCAATGATAAAGTGAAAATAAAGTCCAGCAGTTTTGAAGAGACCCTTTTGCACCACAGCATCTTTTGTAGCATTGCTCATTGTTGCTGCTGTTTGTGCCTTCAGGGCTGTGAACTTTAGCCTTGGCTTTTGAGATACTTTTTTTGAAGACAAGTTCTGAGTTAATGAATTACTTGATAGCACCTGCCTTGCGTCGCAGATTACAAATCTCAGAGAAAGGAAGGTGGTGCCTGGTTTGCCTGTGGAGCTGCGGTGCTGACAGCAGATCTGCATCTGTAGAATACTGTCTCAGCAGCTTCCTCAGCTACCCATCTTGGTGCTTGCTTGTAAGACAGATTCCTTTTTCTTTCTGTATCCCGAATTAAAATAAGCTTTCTGCCTGTATTTAAATAGATTTTTTTTAGTGGAGGTATTCCAGCTGTGTTGATTTTGTCTTATTTTTATTTTAAACACTTTTTGATTTCTGGACATATTTCAGCAAGAATGGGTGACCAGTTCCTGGGCCAGGTTGACTCAGCATCCTCCACTGACTTTTGTGGGGCTCTGCCGGCACCGGCTAGGGAAGTGCCTGGCTGGGTCAGCCACTGAGCTGGGAAGGGAAGAGGGAAGGTAGAACAAAGACCCTGCCAGTGATCAATGTGCAAATTCTGTGAATTTTTGTATTAAAAAAATGGTATTGTGAGAAAGTTTTGATTCAAAATGCAGGAAATATGATAACCTAGGAAAGCAAAAGTGTTCTGCCATTGCATACATCTCCATTTAGTGTAATATCAACTGCCTCATGCAGAACTGCACTGGCGCTTGTCCTTCCTTTGAGTAGCCACCTCAGCAGGTGGGAGGAAATGGTTTTCAGTTTGGTCCTAGTTATCCTGAAGAAAGGTTTCATTTTTTTGGTGTTAATTCCTGGAGATACTTACTGCAGAAGGTCTTTTTCTGGGAATCATGTAATTAAGTAAATGTTTATTTTAATTCCACTCTTAGAAGTACTACTTAGTAAGGTGGAGCTATTAGTTGTAGATTTCAGGATGTGTGCAGAAAAGTCAAAAAACCTTCAAAAAGTAGGAATAAAGTTGCTTCTTTTCCTTTCATGCTAGTTCTGCAAACCTGTGCTTCCGAATCATCAGTGTCTTGGGCTGTTTTTGTAAAAATCCTTTAGCAAAACAGCAGCTATTGGTCTTTTCAAGTAGAACCACTTCTTGGAGGAGAAAGTGGAGATTACTACAAGTAAGATAGTATTGCTAAAAAGTGAGAGTTTAGACACACCCTCATCCATCTTGCTGTGGTGCCTTAATGTGTCAGTACAGCTCACTCTTCTCTAACCTTCTACGTCATCTTGCTGCCAGAAGTTCCCAGGCTACCTTGGAACAGGTGAGACAAAAAAGCAAGTGCCCACTCCTTGCTCCAGGGAAAGTGGAGTGTGCTGGTTGAACTCCGCGCCTGCGGGGTGGCAGCTGAGCCTGACTTTGCCCTTGGTGTGTCGAGTGCACTGGTGTGTCCCTCCCAGAGCGAGCCGTGGGCTGGGAAGGGCTGGCGGAGCTGGCAGATGGCAGCAGGAGGCTGGCAGTGCTTTGGGCCACCACAGCTGTTCAGCAGGTGAATGTGTCACAGCCTGCTCTAAGAGCTTGGTATTGCTTTGAAAAAACTGCAGTGAAGAAATACGGTGTACCTGGTATTACTGGCTTCCCTTTTATTGGGAGTAGCTTCTGTTGTCATTTGCCATATGGAAAGTGTTTAAAAATTCACCTTTCTTTTCTTGGAAGGGGAAAAGCTGAAAAATACAGGGGTGAACTGCCAGGGTGGAGAACCTGTTACGTCTGTTTGGGCATGCCCAGGACCATTCCCAGCTCTGCAGCACCTGATGTGCAATGGCCATGTCTGTGTAACTGAGCTCTCACACCCACCAAAACAGGGAGCTGCAGTTAAACTGTGTAGTGTGATTTAACTTGAGACCCGGACCATTCCTAAACATTGCCTGGGGAATGGGGGGCAGAGGGGTGAGTGGCAGGGTTTTAAGGTGTGTAATCTTATTTACATGGCTGGGACTGTTATTGTTGTTGTCCTTTTTTCCCTGTGATCCCTGACCCCAAGGGTTCCCCTGTGGGTTCTGGGGGCTGTTGTCAATGGGGGAGACCAAGTAGCTTCAGCCCAGTGCTGTTGTGTGGGAGCTCTCCCACTATGCCATGTCCTGAATGCTGCCCAGGGAAATGCTGTGGGAGAGGACGGGCCAGCTAATGGAGCTGTGCTGCTTTGCACTTCCTGAGAGTTTGGCCTGGGATTTATAATTGCAGCAGAATTTTCCTTTGCAACTGAGCTGAACAACCAAGCAGAGATGAATGGGAACCATAACTGTGAGCCATTTCACATGGGCCATATCAGAGCCTGCTGCAGACCAGGATTTCTATTAAAAAGGCGTGATTTGTGACATTTCATAACACTATTTTCATCTAGTTTGAAAATGATCAAAAACTGAATTTTTCTGTGGGGAACACAGATTCATTTTATAAAGATAGTATCTTTAGTTTTTTTTTCTTTTTCTTGTTTATTTATTTATTTTTAAAAAGAGAGCAAGAGCAACTTGTCCCCATCCCCAAAGCAGTAAGTTGTGGCATTGAATTTGTGTAAGGAGGGAACTTCACTACTTCCCTCTTTTGGAAGAGGGAGAGAGCACAACCTTTATCAATCACGATAAATCATAGTGACTGCTGATAACAAAATATTTGTTAGGATGAAACTCTGTTATGTTTGATTGGACATTAATTGTCATGTCTGTGTGATGTGGAAGTGGTTTCCATGTAAAATGTTCACCAGAAAATACATAGTTGGTGTTGAAAATTAAGTGACACTTTAGATGGTAATATATTCCCTTTGAAGTAATAAAGATGGATGAGTTTTCTCCTTATGACTACTGGGATCCGAATGACAAATACTTTGAGAACTGACAAATAGCAGAGGACAGGGCTGCAGTTAGTGATAACTCATAATATATGTGTTTTCACTGAAATTTTCAGTGTGTGTGGCATGGATTGGTCCTGATCTCAGGCAACATTTACTGAAGAAGTCTTCCTCTTTGCAAGTAGCAGCAAACCAGCAATGACTAGAGTAGGAATAACTTGGACACATTCCCCAATGGTTTGGATAAACTCGGAGTAAGATCTGACAGTTTTGTAATTTTCAGTGAATTGAAACTGTCATGCTTATACTGGACAATGACAGTGAGCAAGTGAGCTGAAGCACAGGAGCCAGCACCATTTTGCTTTGGAGACTAGATGGCCTTTGTCATGTCTTTCCTCTGTCATTGCCAGAATCTTGGGGGTTCTCTTTGCGTATTTTTTGAAGCTCAGCTGTAAATAGCACATGCACTGTCAAAAACCTGTCGTGCTTCTAGGAACAAAAGGGAGTAAAATGCAGCCTTGAAGTTGACATCTCTTTATTTCATAGAAATTGACCAGGTTATGTTCTAGCATCAGCTGAATATTTCTTAAAAGGTACCACC
The DNA here is from genome assembly GCA_013397865.1 of Struthidea cinerea. Classification (NCBI taxonomy): domain Eukaryota; kingdom Metazoa; phylum Chordata; class Aves; order Passeriformes; family Corcoracidae; genus Struthidea; species Struthidea cinerea. The sequence continues at coordinate 13,803 of VZTI01004671.1, forward strand.
CTCTGTGGGGTCATGCAAAACACTGGTTGGGTTGTTGTTATCCAGAGCCTTGCACTGCTCACATGCCTGCTCTGGCAGAGCCCATTCCCACTACCTTCCCCAAAACTGTGATGAAGGACAGGGCTGGAATAGCAGCAGAGTGCATCATGCCAGGCATGTGTCTCTTCTTCCCCATCTTCCTTCTTGGACGATAGTTTGGCCAATAAAATAATCGCTTGCCACGTTTCAAAATCATGTCTGTGCAACCTTTTTGGGTTGGTCTGTGCTTTCCAAAACCTTTCTAGAACAGTCCTCTCAAAGGGAAATACAGCTTTGTTCTTTTACTTTCCTTGCTCTCTTTCTCCTCCTGTCTCCTCCTTTCATAGCTTCTATTTCTTTATTTTCATTAGTTTAAATATATTACACAAACATACATGCAACATATTTGTGTCCCATTATTTTAAAGATTAGTATTAGTTTGTGAAGATTCATTCTGCCTCATACATTTGTTCAATTTTGGCTCAGTTTTCCTTTCAAAGGAATTTATTTGGAAGCGGTTTCACTGGCACGATTATCCTACTCTTTCCTTACATAACTTACCTATATGACCAGTAAATAGTTTCCCTGTAGTTCCTTAATGACAGAGAGCTCTTAAATTACATCAGTAATGAGCTCTGTGATGTCATAAAGAAGAAAATGTTAATAAAAACTTGAGAGAGTATTTCTTCCTCTTCATTATGTTAGTCTGGTTGATCTTTGTGGGCATTGATGATTGCTGCTGTGCTTCTGACAGATCACTTAATGTATTTAGGGTGGGACTATGCTGGCCAGGGAGAGCAAGAAAAAATTGTCCCCATGCCCAAAGCATTATCTTAAGAAATAAGTTGGGACATTGGATTTGTATAAGGAGGGAACATGAGTACTGAAGAAAAGGGCTCTTTGTTCCTGGTGTTGCATATTAGTCATGGTATGAAGTGACCTTTGACTCCAAAAATCTGGGGGTTTTGAAGTGATTGAAGATTTTTCTTTTTCCCATTGTTAATGCTTTACAATTTGAGATGGTTCCTGCTTCAGCATTACTAATTTCCTCAGTGTTTGAAACCCTTTTCATCATTTTCCTCCTATTTGATTTTCTTTAAAATCATATATATTATCCAAAAAAGCAGCAGCAATTGGACTAGTCTCAAGATATAAATGTAAATTTCTTGAGACTATTGTTCATAACTCATCACCCATAGCTCTGGTTATGCACTGGAGCATTTTGTGGGTTGGTAAAATAGCTCTGCTCAGAGCTCTAAGCTCTGCTCATGCAAAAAATGCAGGAGGCTCGGTGTGGAACCAAAAAAGTAATTGATGTTATTTTGGGGAGTCACTTGGCGTGACAGACATGTTTCATAGGCAAAAGCAAGGCCAAGAGAGGCTGTTGAACAGCAAAGCAGCATCTCAAATTCATATTCAAGAAGTAAAGTAAGGTCTGAGGAAACCCTTTGGGAATCATAATATCCTCTTGCCCCACACTTTTATTGACCTTCACTGAAAACAGTTTTCAACCAACTTAAAGTAAATGTTGAAAAAACAGAAGGTCGCTTGGTACTTTGAAGCATGCAACATTGAAACAGGTTTGCATTTTCCAGTTCCTGATACACATGTTCTGTGGGTTTCCCTCTGTGCCCCTGGACAACTGGGGCAATACTGATCGCACGCTTCATTTCTATTACCTTTTTTTTCTTTTCACATTAAAGGGCTCTTAATAACTTTCATTTTTAAAGTTAAACTATCTTGGTGCACTTCTTTGACCTTTTCAATATTCTGTAATTAGATTGGCTGCAATTCCTCATTTTTTCCTGTTTACAGTCTCACTAGCCTCTGGGAAGGAATGGAATGCCCATTTGCTCAAAATATAAAACACTGCAAAGGTCAAAGCATAGTATAAAGCTGCATTTCACTGACTGTATTAATGTTCTGAAGGGATGCTGGGGGAACATGAAGCATTTCACTTGTAGTTCTGTAGATCAGGTCTTGTCATGCAGGTTTCCTGGATTTTTTTTAAAGCATATCCCCCTAATGCATAAAATTTCTTACTTTAGCTATGGCGTAACTTGGCATTGCAATCTATTGCATTCTATGGGCCTCCATTAGAAGATTGTTTGGGTGCTTTAAAATCCTCTTGACATCGACGTTCTTGCAAATGATTGCAGTTTTTGAAATTAGGGGCCTATGATGTACTGAACTGAAAAATTAGTGTGGGTATTTTTTTTTAACTTTTATTTATTGCTTGACTAAGTCTGAGGTATTAAAATATGGCCAGTCATAATGGTCATCTAACAAACCCAGAGCCTTATTATATGAGACAGGGTTTGGGGGGACAGGGCGAGGGTTGGGGTTTTTTTATCTCATTTTGCTCTTTTGAAGTAGTAACAAAATTCTATGGACCATCTCAGTTTCTAAATGTATGCCCTTAAGCTACCCTCTGTTTAATCATGGTGGAGATAAGCTCTTGATATGTGCCACATTTGTTCCAATTGCTGTGTATGATACTTCACTTATTTTCTGGTGGAAAGTTGTAAATACTGTTCCAAGACATTTTGCTTAAAACCAGAAGACCACACAACCATCTTTTCCTCTGTCTTTTGTAACTGGACTATTGAACAATTGTGCTGTTTATGTGAAGCTTCTTAAAAATGTCAAACATCAGGAAAATGAAGGTCTCCTCACAAGGCAGAACAAGTTAATCTCATGTCAACTGTTTTCATCAGGCCTGCACACTATTTATGTCATATCATATAAGGAGGATATATATGGTGTATGTTCTTTACACATCCAGCTCCACGGTCATAATTTTTTTGTGTGCTTGCTGAGGTGATTGTGTAGGAGATGAAGGAATGTTGTCTGGAGTGGAAACTCTAAAGCTGGCTTGATGCCATTCTGCCTATCAGTAGAGATTGCCTAGTTTCATTCAAAACTGTAGAGAAATGCTGAGGTAGATATTCTCACATATGCAAATAATATTTGATCAATAGTTGCATCTCAAATATGAAGCAATTGTGCTTTGAGGACAGTGGGTGGTATCTGAATGTGGCCTTTGTATTGCTTCCCAAAGAACCTGTATTTCCTAGTGCTGCTCTGGTCTTATAATAGCAGATGAGATGGTTGCCATTTAGAATGGAGGGAAAGAAATGGCAGGAAACAATTTAGTGTTCATAAAATGGCTTCCGACTCATCCTTGATGCATATGGTGTTTTTATTTAATGTGTGAAAATTTAAATGCTACAGCAGTGAGCAGTAAAGAAATTCTAAATGTGAGTAGCTCATCTGCACTTACAGTGAGCTTCTGAAAGGAACACCTTCATGTTTACTGCTATTTTGTAGCAGTCCTAGTCTGTAAAAGGCCTTTTTGTCCTAAAGCTTAATTTATGTGATAGTTGAGCTTCCTTCTGTATTTCAAGTATTAATATAATTGTCTCTGGGTGCATGGAATGCATTAGTGGTGGACAATTGCACTCAGTTAGTGTTGCTTATTAAAAGGCATTCATTGTGCCAGGGGTAGAAGGAACTCTTATATAACTTTTATAAGCTGCAATTGCACAAAATTATACATGATGATTTCTCTACAAATGATATTACTTTCTGTGGGAATAAGATCAGAAAGCAGCTAAGGAAGGTTCTTAATGAAGTGTCCTGGTTCGTTTAAGGACAGTTTGGGTGGGTGTCAGATTTGCCATACAATAAGCTTGTGTAAGCACTCAGTTGATCAGGAATGTTCCACAGTTTTTAATCAACTTAAAGGGACTTCAGACCAGTTTTAGTACTTAAATGCTGCTGAACACAGCCAGTGTTGGTACAAACATTTATCTTCAACTGCCTGTGGAAGGTAGCTTACCTATAGCAGCCCCAGTTCCTGGGTGGAGAAAGGGGGACACCCAGTCCCTTCTCTTAATCCAGGCCTCTTCTCTGCCCAGGGATATGTAAGACTTGAGATCAGATTGTCTGAATCCCCAACCTTCACCTCGCTTTTGCTGTCAATATGCCGGAAGAACATTTTTGTTGCAGAGTTAAAATATAACTGCTCTTTCCACGGGAAGACAAATGCTGTTGAATCGGTAGAGCAGGGACTTAATGCTGGCCCTTTCCCCTTCCCTGTGTCCACTGTAACTGTTGGGCCATCATCTGTTCTGGCTGTAAGGAATTTGAGTCTTCTTCCTTTTGAATAATTTTGAGTAAAAATCCTTAACGGAGCTGGGAAAAAACTTTGCCAACTATCACTGAATACGTGTTTTTCAGAAGAAAAAGAAAAAAATACAGAAGATAAATTGAGTTAGAGTGAGTCAGTATTTTCTGCCAAAAGAAAATGTTTTTTTTTGGTGGAAAATAGAGACCAACATCCTGTGGGGCTTTGAATCTATGAGTATTTATAAGTGTACACCTGTTTTGAGTTGAGAGCTTAGTCTTTTATTTCCAGAGTTTAAATCACTGAAACTCTATTTGAAGTTGGTATTCAGTTCTCTCCATGGAGAAAAAAGTGTGTTCCAGGAGAGCTATCAAATTAAGCTGGTGTTTTGCAGGCTTCTGGTGGACAGTCCCATTTCACCTCGAGACACCACCCACAGTTCCCTTTGCTGAAGATACAGTGGAACCTACACAGAGCTCTCTCGGACCACATTTGCATCATTAATGTGTGCGCTCTCCGTGAACTCCCTGGTGATGTTTTTGCTTGCACAACTCATTTCAGAATGTGAATTTCAAGCATATCTGAATTTTAAACAGTGCGATATCTTTTACAATACTTTTGGATACTATTTATAAACTGGATTTTGATAATTAATGGTAGGCTAAAGCATTGTTTCTCTCAAGCCTACCCCTTCTGGGCAAGGAGATTTTAATTTCTAATCTGTGTAAAATGCAAAAGTTTAGAAGGTAATCACCATCTTCAGAAACAGAGCACTTATTATTTCTTTTTTTTAGGCAACATAGCATAATAAACGTGTTTTTAGGAGGTGGGTTTTTTTGTGGCTAAAATTGAAGTGATGGCTTTCTTAGAAAGTCCATCTTTTTCCTTTTGGTGAGTTTTGTGATTTTTCTGTATTTCTGCCTGTAGTTTTCCAGGCAGATGCTATATATATGTTAGGCTGGGATTAATTAAAAAAAAAAAAGTTGGGGAGGTTTATTTCCTTTTTTTTTGTTTGGGGTTTTTGCTGTTGTTTTTAAAATAAGTGTCAGGAAATCCTTGAAGTTATCTACGTCATTTGAATTTATAACCTGACATAGTTTCTTTTGGGATTTTGAGGTCTGTATATAACCATCACTTAAGTTCTTCCTGCATGTATTGAGATTTTATCAGTATTGAAAAGTTGTCATTAATCTTATTCTTTGCCTGTTATACAGCAAATCACACATTAAAATACAAGTTAAGTGGATGCATATTCAATTTTGGGGTCCTCTAACAGACTAATCTCATTGCAGAGTTCTCCATTGGTACTGCAGTATTACTAATGTAATACTGGAAGTCAGGTACTAATTAAAACTAAATTCATTGTATAATGTTTGTACTTCTAAGGTTAAACAGATTCTGTTTACCATATTCTTAAAGTCTTCTTTTTCCAAAGTGTGACATTAGAGCTTCTCCAATTTCTAAGTCATTAATGTGTGCAGCGTCACCTCTTTATTTATCTTCTCTTTCTAGGAATCGTAGAATCACAGAACTGTTTGGGTTGAAATGGACTTTAAAGACCATCTCATTCCAACTCCCCTGCCATGGGCAGGGACACCTTCCACTAGGTCAGGTTGCTCCAAGTCCCATACAACCTGGTCTTGAACAATTGCTTCAGAAAAAGATCTGAGATCTGACAATACAGCTGTTGCCTTGTCAGGGTTCAGAGCATCTTTGTCCTTAAAACATTAATCAGAATCTAAGTAGAAGAATGTGACTTACATGTTTATCCTGTGATATCTTACTGTGTTTGGAAAGGGGAGCCACATGCATGACACAGCAACGTGTAGGGGTAAATGGTAACAAAAAAAGAATAATAGACTTTTATACTCTGAGAAAATTAAGAGCCTGAAACCCTTTATGAGAAGCAAAGACATTTAACATACCTGCAAGTATTTCAAGATTGTGTGACATCTAGTTCAGTTAAAGGCAGGTTTTCTTGCAGATAAAACATCAAAGGTGTGGAAATAGTGCCTCTGAGTTGGAGGTGGTGGGTTTGGGGTTAAAGCCCCCTTATCCTTTTGTTATTCTAAACTTACAGTAATCTTGTCTTTGCAATTCTCTAAAAGTATAATTGATCACAAGAAATAACAGGTACCCAGTGGTGTGCTTGCAGAGTTCAGCCTCATCGTAAGAACTGATCAAAACAGCACTTAAGCACTGAGCAGAGGTATTTAGTAGGACTGGTTTGGTGTTCCTGATGACCTTTCTGTACTGAACTGGTGAACTCAAAAGCTACAGCAACTTCTTTCTGGAAGAAGTAAAAATTTCAAAAGCTTGAGGAATTTTAACTGGTGTTAATCTTCCTCCCAATCTACTTTCTTCCTATCTCTCTGTTGAGGTACCATTCCTGGAAAAAAATAGGCTATATTTAAGATTTCCTCAGGATACATTTTACTCAAGTGAGTAAATAGTGGGTATGAAAACCCTGGTTCAACTAATGGTTTCTCTCCCAGGGCTCCCAGTAATGGATTTCAGGTTTACTGTCAAATACTTTGTTAAACTTAGCAGTTACGTGGGGAATACACAGTCTTTACGGAGAATATAAATTGCAGATGCTGAAGTTGCATGGACTCTGTTTTCATTCTTGGTGGTGATGAAAAGGCAGTTTATACTCTTGTATCCTAAGGACACTATGTAATGTTAGCATTTGGATTCATCTGACTGGCCAACATGAGGTCAGCTGCAGTAAGTGAACACTTAGAAGTAATTTTTCAGATAAGAAGTCAGATTTTGTTGAGGTTTTTTAAAGCTGCATCAGCAACCCATTCAGCCTAAACAGTTCAGGCTTATGACACAGTTGAGATGTGCCAGATTTTATATGTTATACATCACTAAACAGACCTTGAATATCTAAGGATTAAAAATATATGTACTTCCTTACCTTGTCTCTTGAGCATTTCTGTGTTTTCCCTTGCAGTGATAGGGGCCATTAAAACAGGCACGTGGCCATTGTTGTTACAGCATCTTGTATGGTGTGGTCAAGCGAACTTACAGACTGTAACTATTTCTTATACTCTGTATAAGAAGTGCCATAATTTGTTTACATTCTGTTTTGGATGCAGATAACTTTGCATGCCTTAAAGGCCTATCAGTTTTGCTACTTCTTGAACTACTTACTTCCTGAACCACTCTTATGCTCTCAGGGAAGACCTTTGGGTACATTTCTGACAATTGTAACAGTGTTCCAGATTGAGCTGCTTATCATAATTCAAAGCCTATAGGTCACTGAATGCTGGGGCACTACCATTTTCTTCATTCAACTACTTCAAATAAAAGCCAAGAGGACACTGAATTACTTAAATGAGGTTGCAGTGGGCACACTCTAATTGATACAAAAGAATTAACACTGTAGTATGCATCAGCAAAGCATGCTTCTAAAATAAAAATATACACTTGCAAAATAATTCTATTAGTCCCAGGGATCTGATTTAATTAGAACTGGGTGAAGATGGGAAAAAAATTCTGTCTTGGAAAATTTGTAAGAATTTCAAACAGCTCCCTCTTTATGTCAGGATAAATATGAGACTTTAAGAACAAAATATAGAAGATGTTCTTATAGAACATTCTATAAGAACTGCTTATAGAATGTTTCCTTCTGGACAGTGCCTATGAATTGGGCAAGGGATGTGTCTAATGCACTCTCATCTCTGTTTTGAAACAAAAGAGATTTGAGACAAAGTCTTTGACTCAGGTGAAGATCTAACTCTCCAAACTGCCTGCTATTCCAGATTACCTCAAATGGTGAGAATTTTGTTCTTTACTTGCAAGCTTTTTACCAAAGAAATTTTGCTGCAACTAATTCATTTGAACAAAATATTCTTTTAAAAATGATTTGTCAGAAAGCTTTGTTTAACTTCTAGATCATATTAAAATGTAATAGTGCTCTTGTCAAAAATATTACACTATATGAGGTGTGACAGCAGAAATCTTTTGAAGTGTGGTCAAGAAATAAATGCAAATTTAATTTTTACAGAAAATGAAAAAATTTACCTATAGTGATATTTTTAGAATTGATTTGGTGTTGGAAGCTCCATTCAGGGACTCCTTTCCATGCAGGCTGGGAAGGCATAATCTTTTTACAAAAAGACCAAGGTAGACAAAAGGTGAGGCAGGTAAAAGCAGTTGTTACAGAAACCAGTAATTTGCATGACCTGATTCTACCAAATCAGTGAAGAATGTCAGTTAAAGATTTATGTTCCCTGATCTTCTCATCAAGTCCTGAATGCCTGATGATGAAAGTGATATTTGAGTGGGGATCTGAAGAAAAATGAGTTTAACTAGAAAAGCTAGGAATTGCAGCTTGTACTACTTGCATATTTATATCTTGCATTGAATTTTATTCGATTTTATTCAGACCACATTCCATGAATATGTTCTTACAGGTGTACCTGTATTTCATATATCCTATGTATGAAATTCTAAAAAGGCTGTGAATGCAGTATGTGGGTGAAACTGAATCTCAAGACATGTCTCCATGGTACAGTGCAGCATCCTCCTAAAATAAATGATGCCCCTTGCAGTGGTTTACTTCCACAAGCATGGTGAATTTTGGAGGATTAGAGACAAGTAAAGAAGGTAAGAGTGGTAGGATTATTAAGCAAAGCATTGGGAATGGTGTCCTTTTGGGATGTTTGGTTAAGATTTGAATTCGAGATGCGCTTTCACTGTTTGTCATGTTCTTCCCAAAAGCTGCATCCTTGAGCAACACTTGGAATGCAATAGAATCCTGTCCCTCATAAAAAGGAATCTTGAATTCCATATGAAGAGGGATGAAGGCTAGGAGAGAAGGTGACTTTTACAACAGTAAAAGCAGGGCCTGGTTGGTTGGTTTTTTTTGTTTGGTTTTGGTTTGGGTTGTTGGGGGTTTTTTTGGTTGGGTTTATTGTGTTGTTTTTTTATAGTCTGTAAAGCAGAGAGTGAGGATACTTCCAGAACTTGGGATTGTTGGGATGGAAATTGTGCATTTAAAAATGGTGTAAAAATGGCTTAAGATGCAGCTTCTCAAAGGAAACTGCTGTAATAAATTAGAAGGAAGGCTCTTGTAGGATTGCTTTGAAATTGGAAGGACGTATCAGACATAAGACCTTGATTAGAGGCAGGTAGGAGTTGGGTGGGGAAGGCTCAAGAAAGCTTCAGCCTTTCCTTTTTCCCTCGCTTGCCAGTGGAGAGCATTTGCTCAGGATTTTATCCCTTGATGTATGCACACGTGGAATATATGCTTGGCCTTTAGAAATAACCTATATATTTCAGTTAATCTCTGCTCTCAGCCTTCAGTATATCTGCAGTAAATCTATTTATTTCAGTGAATTAGAGCTCTGTTAAAGAAAACCAATTAAATGTGGAGTTTAAAATGGATTCCACACGTGCTTAAAGTTAAGCTTCTTCTTACGCTTTACTGATATGGGGCTTGCTACACTTCTGTATCCATATAGAAATGAAATTGATATACGGGAACTAAATTGGCTGAGGAACAATTTTGTGAATAGATGCATCTTCTTTGTGAGGGAAAAAAAAATCAGTGGGTTTTTTTTTAAACCAGCGATGTCATAGACAACTATTGAATTGGAGATCCACCTACCAAAAGTGTCATCCAGCTTCTATTTTTCTTATTTTCCTGAAAGCAATTTTATTTGAAAAACTTACTTCCACAGATTTCCATTAATTTTCTTTAGTAGGTTAATGATAAAATATACTTTACTTCACACAAGAGAAATTCCTTGTGCATGTATTATTGAGTACAGTATCTCCTATGGGCTGGATTGGCATTAAACCCCTGATTCTCTGTATTTCATAAGATTTGGGGTTTAACAGAGTGATGCAATACACTTGTTCAAATGAAGTAGAAAACTACGTTTGAATATCACACTGATGGTGAAGCTTAATCTTTTGAACAGAAAAGAGTTGGGAGGCTTGGGAGAAATGCATTCTTTGAGCAGTAGGATAAAGATGCTAATTCAAAATTTATGAGGTTTTAAGTTGAGTGAAACCCAGCTCAATTGGGTTTCCTTTTCCTGCTAACGTTGGGTTTCTGCTAACATATGTTTTTTGGGGGAGGGTTTTGTTTATTTGTTTTGTTTTTGTTGTTTTTTGGTTTTTTTTAAAGTGTGTCAAGTTTTTCTAATTAATGACTGGGTATCTCTTGCCTTTACAGTGATAATCATGAGGGGATTTACAAATATTAGCTAAAATATACTTTGGCATTGATGACCAAAATATAAAGTATCACTTATGAATGTATAGATGGAGGAAGAGGGAAAGGCCAGGCTGGCAAGACTTTTATTTTTCAAGGTATTATCTTAAACATAAAAGGTCTATTCCTCTCATAAGGAAAAATTCTGATCTCTGCCCAGCTTACCCTGGCTGTGTCCTTGCAGGAGCTTGGGAAGGTCTTGGGCTGGGAGTGAGGGTGGTGCAGAGTGAGATCAAAACTATCTGAAATCTGCCCTCGCTGCTTCTGCTGGGGCTCCTCGACCTGCTATTAGGTGTCTCTCAAGGCAGAAGTCTCAGTAATGGTATCCTCTCCTTTTTTCTCTTCCTTGTGCCTCTTTGGAGCTGAGATAGTATTTCAACATCAACAGCCCTTGGCAGTGGTGTTGGCAACTGCAGCCACAGCAGGCTCACCTTGCCTCAGGCCCTGTGGCAATGCTCCCTCTTGGTTCCCTTGGAAACACAGTATTTTGTTACTACTTGCTGATGAGATGTGTCACGTAAAATTGTGTACCAAGTTAAAACAGGAGGGAAATAATCCCTCACCAATATAATTTTAAATAAAAGCAATGAAAAGACCATTCAGGCTTGCTGCCCAATTACTTCTTGTAACTGCTTGGCTGGGGTGCCATGTCAGCACCAATCCAAGTTTTTCTCTCAGTCATGAAACAGAGCTGAAACGGATAGTCACTACATGATAAAGCATGCTGCAAGTGTGTTATCACTACAGGATACAGAATAATATACACTGTAACCTCAGGTTTGTAATGATATAGAGGTGAACAGTCAGCAAAAAACAATTAGTGCCATTTTGCTTAAACTTAAGTGTTGATAGTTATCAGGAATTTCTTCTGACAAGACCGCAGTTCCTGGGCTTGTTCTATTTTTGTAAGTGTGTGATATTCTTTTATGAAAGTTACTGCGGAGCTGATTTTTATAACACTATTTATTGCATTTGGGGAAATTGGGGAGCAGAGTCAGTGAAGCAGATTGTCAGTGCTGTTCTGGGTATAACTAAGTACAGAATTACAAAATTACAGTATTTTGATGATATAAGTTTAATAACCAGAACAATAGCAAACTTTGAGGAATCAGCATAAGACCAGAGTACATAAAGAAGCAATCAAAATGTGTTTAATGAATTTGACTGAAGAGAAAAAGAAAGTAAAACAAATCTTTTCCCTAAGTGAGACACAAGTGGCTGTTTCCAATGGCACAGCTCTCCAAGCCAGAGTTCTATATGCTGATCAAGGTCCATGAAACAGGTAAAATAACTTTACAAGGGCAGCTGCAGAATTTTACAGCTGTGCCAGGCAAGACAATTCAATGGAGTTTCTTCCTACAGACAAAAGATATATGCATAATCTGAGAAAACAAAGCCATAGGAACCCTGGATAACTTGTGAGGCAGCATAGCACGTGTTCTGGTTTGGAAATGGTGAATTACCAGATACAAGTATTCTGCAACAGAAGATTCTCCATAGTCAGTAATTCTTCTAAGAGCTAATAAAATTTTCGTTAAATGTAGAAATACATGATATATTTACCCAGATTTTCAGAAAAGGACTTTTCTACATTCCTGAAAATAGACTTCCTAAGGAAAAGGGCTGATTCAAAACAGTTCCTGTTAACTTTGTACACTAAAATAAAGTGTGGTGTTTTAATGGGCAACCTTTAATCACTCGAGGGTATGTATTGAGTGCAGAATTGAAAGGATTTATTTGCATTCTGATGAATTACTTGTGGTATCAAGTTTACAGGATCTGATCCTTAAATGTTAGTTTTGGAAGAAAATGAAAAGCTAGAACTTGGGTTCTCTTAAAATTTTGAAAATAGTTCTAAAATTTTGCCAACATTTGGGATTCTCTTCCAAATGGAGGGGAATGCATAGTCAGGATATAGCTTTATGTGTTATGAATAAATTTTGTTCTTGGCAGCTTTCAAGAACAGTCCAACATTAAAAATAGAACTGTGTATGGATGGTATTTGGAAGGCGTTATTGATGATGTTCTAGACATTTATAAGAGTGTTTCAACAATATTTCTTTATTTCAATAAAATAAGACAAAAAATTCCTGTTCTCCTTTTCCCTGCTGGAGAAAAAAACCCATCCCTAATAATTTAAAGTTATAATTTGCTTCTTTTCATGATACATGAATTCTGTGGCATATGAACATACTATTATTGTTAGTCCTGCTGGATAAATGAGATCTTTTCTTCAATTTCTGACTTTAAGCTGCCCTGGACTATGATTTCCCTGGACTAAGCCTACCTGAGGTACTCTGACATATCCAGAAGCAGATAAATACCTAAATTTAGTACTGCAGGTGTCATTGTTAGGATAAAACCCCACTACTAAAATAAAAAGTGTTAAACACTTGCCTCTATTCTCAGTGCATATGAATCACTTCTGTTTGACTGTTCTTCCAAATTGCTGTCTCTTCAGGGAAGCAGGGGATAGCAGTAATGAGGTTAAAAGAATCAACACTGGCTTTGTCATGGATACAAAAGTTACTCTGTGGTCAGTGTCTGTTACATCATTAGGAAAAGGAATCTGTAGCAGTCTAGGGCTTTGTTTTCCATCTTCAGTCAGTGACCTTTTCTTTACCAACCAGAGTGGCTGAGTGAGACTTCCTGAGACATTCAGAAGCCTATTTTATAAATAAAATCTCCAATCAGCTTGTGAGGCTTAAGAGGAGCACTACACATTAATCACAGTCCTCCTCTTTCCCTGCATTCTGGCAGAGGAATTTATATTTGATGGTGTTGCATACAGCTGAGCAGTGGTTCTTCATATTCAGTCATGTCATTGTCTTAGAAATCCAGTATCAACAAAAAACTTAAAACTTGTGGAAAATGAAAGGAAAATCCTTGAAAAATCATCATATAGTAACGTGTTGATTCTTCTGTACGTTTTTTTAACTGCCAACATCATGACTGTTTCATGTTTATACATGCATGCTATCTTCAAGAAGGATGTATAGTCAACCAGTTTCTTTTATCTGTGAAATATGTAGAGCCATCTGAGTGCAATGCTTGTCAGATATGTAATGTAACATACAACATGGCTGTTATTTAAATAGCATTTCCTTACATATGTGAAAATCATCTTAAAATGAAGGACACTGGTGAAATTTTTTGTCTGATAAAGAACAGGAAGATGAAATTGGGGCAAGGATATTTGTCAATCTCTCATTCTTAATAAAAGTCAGTTGCTTTTTTTCATACTTGTGAAAAGGGAGAGGAAGAGCTTGGAGGTTTTCTGGTGGATTTTGACATAGTTGGTCTCTAGTCCAACCTCCTGCAGAAAGCAAGGTCAGGCATACGAACAGCCTGGGTTATTCAGGGCTTTCTCCAGCTGGGTCTTGAAAACAGGGATAGAGGCAGCACAGCCTCCCTGGGCTCTGTTCCACTGCTTGACGTTTTTCACAGGGAAGGTCTTTCCTTAAATCTTTTGTGACCTTGTCCCGACCCCCCC
>VZTI01004672.1:0-15217 GCA_013397865.1 Struthidea cinerea
CCCTTTCCCTGTCCTGTTTCCCTTTGGCAAAGAATCCCCTTCTCCACACCTTGACAACAGGCATGATAAAGCCCTTGGCTAAGAAGTTTCTGATCTCTGGAAGTTCCTGATTACAGCTTCTCTCCTCAGACAGCAGCTCAGTTCTTCTGGAGGAAGCACTGCTTCCACAGCAGCAAGAATGGATTTTGGGCAGCAGAGCCAGCTGCAAGGCTGATGGGTTTTGGGAGGACAGCTGTGCCAGGTCCTCAAGGGCAGAGAGCCTTTGAGGGAGCACAGGGAAGTGACTGGAGTGAGGCACCATGGGAGTTTGGCAGACACAGACAGCACCTGCCAGACACCCATAGAGGCCAGGCAAAAATGGGATGTGAAAAGCTTTGCAGAGTGGATGTAGGAAATGCTGGGTTGAGGGGGAACATCCATGGGATCAAGCTGGTGGATCCAGCTGCCTTAGCTTCAATTCAGTGTAAAGGTAGAAGGGGTGATGGGTCAAGGGGACCAGATGCAGAAATAGTAGTTTAACAATTGTGTGATGCCTGCAGTATGTTATATTTATCATCTATCAGTGAATTACTCTCCTCCTTCTTTCTATCTCTCATCTTCTGACACAGAATAATTTTGCTGTACTGACATACCTCAGTTTAGAATAATCATCTGTATTTCTCATGAGTCTAGAAATAGTGTCTGGCCCCAGGGAGTGTGGGACAAGCAGGTAATTCACTGACCAGAAGCAGAGGTACCAAAGTCTCCTCCATACAGACCCCCACGCTGGTCCTCAGGTGGCACATGATCAGCCCTAGGGGAAAGAAGTTGTTAAAGGACGATATGGTGACCTCAGTACTCAATAACAAAACATTGTGCACAATGTTCACCTTTTGTTTTCTATTATCTGTCCTATATTTTTTTTAATTAGCCACCAAATCTGGCTAGCTGTGTCTGGGGGCTTCCTGGTTCAAGTCTGTTCCAGGAGTATTTAGGTCAAGCCAGCCTACCCTTAAGAGAGGCAAGAATTGTATCTCTCTGAATGCTGTGCCTGTGGAGTGAATCTGAGAAGGCTCTGAAGTCTCTCAAATGGGATTATTCTTCTCCCTGCTCAGCACCTGAAGCTGTTTTTAACATTCATATGCCAAAGTAGGTATCTCCAAACCTACAAGACAAGTAAACACAGCAGACTGGGGAATGATGTATGTCTGCAAAACCCCTGTCCCACAGCCTCTCCAAAAAGACCATTAAAGAAAATGTTGTGATCAGTGAGAAATGTCTGGTCAGCTTAACCATTAACACACTGAACTATTCAACCTTCTTTATAAAGGCAAACTTGTGGGCAGCTCTTGTGGGATGACATTTTCCTTGGGTGACATCACTCTACAGTAATTTCTTAAAATACTGTGATGAAACATGCAAGGAGAAAAGTATTCTGACCTTCCCAGACACCTGTGAGTCATCCTAGACTGCTTTTTCTACCTCCAAATAGAGACAGTTACAAAAGGTAGTTTTCTGAAAGCTGACAGTGACAGAGGCACTAATACAAAGAGTAAATAAAGCACATTGTTGCTATGTTCTGGCTCTCTCAACCTTTCAGGCAATCAGGCTATTTCCCCCCCAACTTATACCCATTTCACAAAGTTTATTCATTGTATATCTCTGTCCTTTGCAATATTAAGGCATGCAAGCTTTAACAACTTGATTAAATGGTTTCCTGGTTTTTGGAGCATTATTGTGCTGTCTATGAGCTGGTGGCACCTCACTGGCTGCATGGGGGAGAAAATCAGCCTCAGACAGGAAACTCTAAAAATACAGCTTTCATATTTTAGTCTCATGTCCAGAGGACACTGTGGCTTCGGTCATCATTGTGCATCTGCCCCTGGTGACAAAGGGACACACCTGCCTCTTTAAGGTGCTGTTGAATTACAGAAGGCCCTAGTCCTTTCCTGGTCCTTTTATCCTGTCAGACTGTAGGCACAGCTGGAGTGTGGTGGACACACGGACCCTGTCTGCATTGGGGAACCTGACTGATTTTGTCTTGTGAGTAACTTGCCCCATCCTTGCCCCTCACACACACATTTGCCACCCTCCCAGGTAACAAAGGCCAGCTTTGTCCCCAGCTGATGTCACTTCGTCTTGTGGCTGGCATGAAATGGAGCGGTTCTGTGCTTCTTTGGGTAGATCTGCTTAAATCTGCTGCAATGTGGAACACAAAGGAAATCCTTTCCCACTGCTCCAAGGCAAAATGCTGGGTTTGGATGGACAAAGAGTAACACCTGTCCCTCCAGATGGGGTATCTCTGCAATTTATTATTGCAATAATAAAACATTGTGCACAATATTCACCTTTTGTTTTCTAATAACTTTTCTTTGTTTATTCAGTTTAATTAGCCACCAAATCTAGCTGTGTCTGGGGGCTTCCTGGTTCAAGTCTGTTCCAGGAGTATTTAGGTCAAGCCAGCCTACCCTTAAGAGAGGCAAGAATTGTATCTCTCTGAATGCTGTGCCTGTGGAGTGAATCTGAGAACTCCCTGAAGTCTCTCAAATGGGATTTTATTCATCTCCACACTCAGCACCTGAAGCTATTCCATCTGGGGTTACAGACTGTTCTGGAATGGTAAAGTTTTGCATCCCTTTTCCATTTTTACTCTGTGTCTCTGTGCAAAGACTGGAAGCTGTGACTCCCTCCTCCCCTTGGGTATATTGACTCACATTAGAACACGAACCACATCCACGCATTCTGAATCTGTCTGTGTGGATGAGTGACAATTTCAGTGATTCCAGGTGAGGTGGAACATTTTTGAGAGAAAAGCCTGGCATGGAATCTAGTGTTTGACAGAGTGGTGTATAGGTATCCCTTGAAAACTGTAAGCAAACATGACCACAAACAGTTTAAACAGAGACTCTTTGTTCTCTACAGCTATGTTCTTCTAGACTAGAAGACTGACCTGAAGATGTGCTGTCAAAGGACTCAGCTGAAGATTTTGAAAGAAAGGAATCCATCCAGGTGGTCACAACAAGGAAGAGTGTCTCCTTGTAACCAAGTTTGGCACACTTCTTTCCTCAGCACAGGGTTAAGGAGGGTTAAAATACCAGAACAATGCATTTCTGGCAAGTGCAGCAGCTGCCTCTATTGTGTCTGGTTGAGAGTTCCTGAGTATGTCAGGATTATGAATCATAAGTAAAAAAGAGAATTAAAAGTTGTACAGTGCAATGCCTCCTCACAAACATTCCAGTGCAGTCCTGCACTCTCATTTCTGGGAAATCCCATCCCCTTTGACCTCAGTGGGGCAGAGTAATAAATCTCTGCTAACACCAGAGATCAGGTTTTGTGCGTGTGCTGGGTTGGAACTAACGTAAAAAGGACGAAACACAGGATGAAAACGGAAGGGGCTGCCAGAGTGGGCAAGACCAGCTGCACAGCACCACGTGGTGTTCAGCTCCAAAGAATCCAGTGACACAACCCCAAACATGGAAACCACACCACTGTGACCACCAGAACTGGAAAACCACAGGAAGCGAGCACAGGTGATCAAGGGCACTGTTAAGGTGCCACTCCCTGCAGGAATAAGAAACTTGTTAGATGAAGTTCCTGGATAATCTAAGAAATAATCCAGTTCCATGCCATGAAGAGATAACAAGTAATTTTAACAATCCTTGTCACTAAAGCTGGAGACAATGTTTTTTTTGAAAAGCCATATGTCACAACATGCTTGCTCTGAACACAGGTGAGTCTGGAAAATGTACAGTTAACTGCCAAAATTCTGCTGTCCCTCAGTGTCAGATGGGATGGACAGAGAGAAACCACAAGTTCCCTTGATGAGGGGAACAACAACTCGTTTGCACTTTAACTTCATTATTTCAGAAGTTATGTTATTGCAGCTTTATTCTGGCAGTCACCAAGCATAAAGAGATGTGCAGGATATAGATACAAACCTGCTTACTGTGGTAAATATTATTACTTCATTACTCTAATGAGTAGATTAATTTCTGACTCTGCTCCATAGGATTCTTCCTGATAAATTTTCTCTGAAAGGAATAGTGTTTTACATTTTAGCCTACAATTTACTGTGTATTCCACAGCCCATGAAAGTCAGGACTTCAGAGGAGGTTAATATTCACTGTTACACAACACACAATTAAACATGACCTAATCACAAAGAACAAGTCACACAGTTCAGGATCACCGGCATCTACAGATACCAAGCCATTTTATTAAATCATACAAGCTCATGACACAACTTCTGTGAAAAGAAAATTGATCCCTCACTACCCAGCTACACCTAAGATTAAGAACACTGCCTTTTATCATGCCTCACCTCCTGAATTCCTTCCCCTGTTAGAGAGGTTGGCAGGGATTAATTACTCAATTACTTTAAATTGGTCAATTAAGGACCAGGTGGAAGGAACCACACAGGTGCAAGTGGATCCCTACTCATTCACCTGCAGCTGCTGCAGAAAACCTGCAGAGGAAGCAGCCAAACACAATTGCTCTCAGCTGAGAAATACTAATGCCAGAGCAGGATTGCCCTTTGCACGCTTGAGCACACCAGAACAAGTCAGAGCTGCTCGTTCTGCCTCACTGGAGGATTTCACTCTCTCACAGCACACAAGAGAACTCCTCTACAGCCTGTTGGAACCACAGGAAGGATTTCTCTTGCTGTTGACCAACACCAGCAAGGGCAGATCCCACCCTGTGGTGCTCCCTGTGGATCTGTCTGGCACACTGAAAGCCTCAGGACTTGTGCATTGCCTGGGAATGCCAGCTCTCCTTTGCTAAAGCACTCAGGTTTGGGCTCTTGGATGCCTGAAGAAAGCTGGAGCACTCCACCCAGATCCACTGTAGGCACCTTTCCATAGCTGGCTCCCACAGTACCAATTACAACCATGTAATTTTAACACGTTCCATCAGGTTATGTTCAAGCTCAGTGCCTTTTGGAGAAGGATGATGACATCATACATCCTTTAGAAATCAAATTTAGGTGTGACTTGGCTTCTCCATTGCTGAGGCTGAAGGCATGTCCATGCTGCAGCCTTAGCCCTGACTGATGCTGCAGGGAGAGAGGAGGAGGGACACCAGATCTGCTGTGAGGGGGCATTACACACTCATTCACTCACTGCCCTTGAATTAATCCAAGATGTTTTTTCTTCTTCTCTGCAGTGTTTCCCTTCCGTTATTTTACTTGGTGCCTCTGTAAATCACACAGGAGCTGCACAGAGAGGCACATGCCCCACTTCATGGTGCCCAGGACAGTCAGGATGCCTCCTTAGCTTTACACACGTGTACTCGGTACCAGTGAAATAGAGGATCTGCTTCCACTCCATCAACCACCATTTGACAACAGCTGGATGATTCTGGTGGCTTTTCTGTAGCAGAAGTTTGATAAATTACTGCACTCTCACTGCGCTGCCACCCAGGGAAAGCTTCCTGGCAGCAGCCTACTGCCGTTTTTAAAACACCACTGAGGGAAAACCTCCATTGCCAAAGCTGTGCCTTCAATCCCAAGTCCAGTAAATAGCCAGGGTGCTCACTGGCACATGCAGAGAGGTTTATCTGAACACTGCCCAGTTTTCAGAATTAATCCTTGCTTATATTGTTTGCTGACATGAGCATTCAAAATAAAATGGCAGGCTGACTTCTAGGAGAACCCACACTTTTTCTGATACCTCTGGAAAGAAAACAGGGTTTTTTTCTTTTCAGCAAGGTTCATTAGATTAGAAATAATTGTATCCTCGCTGCCCTGACATTTTTCCTTCTGCATCCACCTTCTTCAGTACTGAAATAAAATCTGCCTTCCCCTGTTTTTCCCAATGGAAGGCGCCAAGCACATAAGCCATTACTTTTTCCTATTCATCATTCTGCAATACCTGGAGAAAGCACCAGAGAAACTCCTACAGAGGCTTCACCTCCACAATCTCAGGTGTAAGAGCCCTCTTCTTTTGAGCTCTTAGCTTCAAAGGTGTTGTGCTTTCTTTTCATGAATGTGGCTTCTCTCTCTTGGATCATGGCTTGAGAAAACAATTGGGATTTTTCTCTAGCACTTGTGGAAAGTTAATGTGCATTTAATTGTTTTCCCACATAGCCATAGAATGGAGTACATTTTTTCCTGAAAGAGGGCTTTTATTCCAATCTTCTCTTTTTAAGTAGGCAGGGTGGAGGAAGGATGTCTCAGAGCCAAATTACACAGTCCCTACTCAGCTACAAATTTCCACTTCACAAAATTAATTCATTTAGGCCTTCAGTGAAGCATGTAAGAGGCTAAACCCAGGACCCAAGTAATATTTACAGTAAGCAAATACCAAGTTAAAACTGCACTGTTGTGTTATGCTTCTTGAGTGTCAGGTATAAACAGAAATTCAGAAGAAACATGGTGTAAACAGCTGTATAATAGACAATCCTTTGTGCTCAGAGCAGGAGGTGAATGTGTTCAGCTACTTGTCAATGCTGGTTGAGTACAGCAGCAGCAAGAATATAAAATTCCTGGTCTAGCGACAGTGAACAAGCCACGTTTCCTACAAGGCTTTCCAAGAAACAACAATAAACATAAAACCTGCGTCTAAGTGTACACAAACAGCATGTAGTCATTGTCAAGCTGCACTCCTTCAAACCATGTTACACTAAAAACACTGAAACAGACAGAAACTTTCTGAAGATCATTTCCACTGTGGATGCCACTTACTGCAAGCACCTAAAACGGTGCCTGACATACCTGGAACATGAAAAAAAGCTGGCAAACTTTGTTTTCTGTGCTCTTTGTTGCTAGAACATGGGTTACAGGTAAAAAGTTACGGTCAGTCAATCAATAATTTGTTTTTAAGTCAATAAAAGTCATTCAAGCTTTCTTCCACAGATCTTAAAGAAAAAGCTAGAATAAAACTTTTGCTCTAGCCTCAGGTTTGACGCCTGAAAATTGGGCTTTCGTTATTTCTTATGTATGACTACGTAACAAGCTATGTAAAACACAAATACTATTTCTTTCTGTAGAGGAGTCTGCCTTTGTCTAACAGTGAGTCAGCATCATCTGACAGATCAATTTTCTCTAAGTGTAGGATGTGGATTTTGCATATCACACTCTCCAAGGGCACCTGTTGGAAACTTGGGTCGCTACAGCGTGGAATTTCACACCACACATAAGGTCAACTCAGTGGCCGCCCAGCACATCACAAAGTCTCATCAATAGGAATGAGGTTGATATGAGATACCTCAAGTTTTCTGCCCTCCAGATCTGCCTTTCTATAATGGGGACACAACATTCCTTAACACTTTGTTGGTTCTTTCTGAAGCTGTGTCTTGTATCCACTGGATCAAGAGGAGGACCTCAGGAGGTGTCTAATTCCACCTCCTGAGCAGAGGTCAGTCAGCTGTGAGGTCAGATGAGGTTGGTCAGAGCTTTAAGCAGCCAAGTATTGAAAAACCTCCCAGGATTTTCAGCTTCTCTGGGGACCATGTTGCAAAATTTACTTGTCCTGATATTGAAAAGCTTTTCCTTGTGACCAGTCTGAACCTCTGTTGTTTCAATCTCTGTCCACCGCCATCCTCCTTCTGCCAAGCACCACTGTGAACAGCCTGGCCCTGTCTCTTTGTAAGTCCGCAGAGGTGTGGGCAGGCTGCTGTTAGGTGTCCCCAAAGCCATCCCTTTTCCCAGCCCAGCTCCCCTCATGGGGGGTGTGCTCCAGCCCATGCTGACCCTGGCGGCCCATAGCTGTAGGGAGTGTTCCAGGTGCACTCCAACACGTGCTGAGCACAGGGAAGTGATCACTTTCCTCGATCTCCTGGCTGTTCTCCCACTAACACAGCCTGAGATGCTGTTGGCCCGTTGTATTCCCAGGGCCAGCTGCTGGCTCATGCTCAGCCAGCTGTGTGCCAAGGCCCTGAGCTCCATCTGAGCAGAGCTGCTCTCCAGCCTGCCAGTTCTCTTTGGTAGAAAACTACCAAAAACTTCTGGTATCAAATCTGTGGGGATGGCCAAGACATTTCCCCATGCCACACACAGCAGAAGCTCCCAGATAATCCAAGATAATCTGCAACAGAAGCCAAGATTAACTCCATATAGACATTAAGCTAAAATAATGCACTTTTCCCAGTATCTTTAAAAACAAGTGTACAAATTTCTCTGTATTCTTGTCTCTGAAAAAGAGAACAGCTGCTGCGAGGTGTTCCTTTCCTCCAAGCATGGTTGTTTATAGTAAAGAAGACTAGGCTTTGATCAGTTGCTTATATTTACTAAATTGATTCCAACATCTTTGCCAGTGGGCTGGCATGGATTCCCAGCATGAGATGCTCCTGCTCATTTGAAGTTGTTGAGATTGTTTTTCAATGGAATTTTCCACTATGCTCTGTACTATCTTTCTTCAAAGCACAATTTGTTCACTGGGCAGTACTCCTTGTCCACAAAACACGCAGAACCATTGCCCAATAGTTTTGTTTTCTTCCCACGTGCTTTACGTCCATCTATTCTCTTGTCTCAACCAAAGTTTCCTTTCGCAGCTCTCTCGCTGGTAACCTGATACGTTTGTTACCAGCTGCTATGTCGGCTTTGTTCTCCCCCCGCCCCCCTCTCTCCAGTTTGGGAGGCAGTCAAGGCTTCTCAGAGAAGACACAATGCCACACAGGCTGGGGATGAGCAGGTGGAGCAGCCCTGGCAGAAGGACTTGGGGGTGCTGTGGGTGAGAGCTGGCCCTGCCCCGGCCGTGTTCGCTGGGACCCAGAACCCCCCTGTGCTGGGCTGAGCCCCCAGCGTGGGCAGCAGGGGAGGGGGGGATTCTGCCCCTCTGCCCCCCTCTGCTGAGACCCCCCTGCAGGGCTGCATCCAGCCCTGGGACACCAGCACAGGAAGGACAGGGAGCTGCTGGAGCCAGCCCAGAGCAGGGACACCAAGGGGAGCAGAGGGATGGAGCAGCTCTGCTGTGAGGAAAGGCTGAGGGAACTGGGATTGTTCAGCCTGGAGAAGAGGTGGCTTTGGGGTGACCTCATTATGGCCTTCCCATGCCTGAAGGGAGCCCACAGGTAAGATGGAGAGAGACTCTTGACAAGGGCCTGGAGTGACAGGACAAGGGGGAATGGCTCCAAAGTGACATAGAGTGGGTTCAGATTGGATATGAGGAAGAAATTCTTTACTCTGAGAGTGGTGAGGCCCTGGCACAGGTTGCCCAGAGAAACTGTTGCTGCCCCATCCCTGGAAGTGTCCAAGACCAGGTCAGATGGGGCTTGGAGCAACCTGGGATAGTGGAAGGTACCCCTACCCATGGCAGGGTTTGGAATGAGAGGAGCTTTAAGGTCCCATTCCATTCTATGATTCCCCCGCTTTTTCTAATGTACTGAAAGTAGGAGTGTTATAAATGACACAGACCCAGTAACCTCACATGCCCTACAATTCTTGCCTGAGTACAAGGACATCACTACCATTACAAAGTGTGCTCTGAACAGAGATGTTCAAACCCCAATAGCAGCAGCTGGACAAATCAGCATGTGATAGAGGGCAAAGGAATCCACATCTCCAGGCCCCAAACTAATGCTTTGTCCATTAGACAGCTGCAGCAAACCAATGCTTTCCCTCCTTTTTTGTGTCAGACCCATCAGAAGATACACACCTTGCTGACCAAGCTGCAGACTGTGACAGAGCGGGTGAAAATCTACAACAGCTAAAGTATTGAAACATCAAACATACTTACGAGGGAGCTTATTTATACCTCTGGTTAAGGCTTACTTCCAAGTGTGACTACCTGTTTGATGCATAAACAGGAACTAGAAGAAAGAGCTTCCACAGTTAGACAGTATCAGGCTGCAGAAATACAGCAGTTTTCAAGTATAAAAGAATAGAAGGCTATGAAATGAAAAGAACTGCAGTTCCTGAAGATGTACACTGTCTCCCACAGTTCCCAAGTTAACAAGTGTGTGGTGATGCACAGGTTAAGGTGTAAGAGGGAATCTACTATGAAGATCAAACCCCTTTTCCAGCAACCTACAAAACTCAATTTAAGACATCTCGAAAAAAAAAATCCACAAAGCCCAAATTTTTCCCTCTTGTGACATCCACTAGTTCAAAAAGCAAGCAACAACAAAAATTCACCCCACCCTAATCCCAATCATCTTGAGATGTGCTGGATGTAGCTTTTCCATGAAAAACCAAAAAACAGGCCCCATGACTGACTTCAAATGAAAATCTGGCCTCTTAAGCCTCCCCAGGACATGAGCATAATAAATAAAGGCTTGATAAACTGCCACAGGCCTGGGGCTGTACTGTAGCCTGTTCACCCTCCAATATTTTTTTCCTTCTGCAGAATCTGATAGTACAAGAGTTTCACAAGAGCAGACTAAATTTATGACTACAGATAAGCACATTTCCTAAAATATTATTAAGCAATGAAATACCAGTCTCACTAAGTAGTTCTGGTTTAAGTATTTGTTAGAGGTAGGAACACCTTTGTCTTTTTTAATCCTCAAAACACTGTGCTGTGCTACACTTGTTCTTTCACTGGGGCAGTCAAGTGAGAGGCTGCATCAAATTCCTTAAGGATCAGCATGCTAAAGGCATTTTTGAATTGCTCTTATTTGTCTGGATGCAGTAGCAATATGTAACTTTCAAGTCAATGACAGTGTATTCAATGTATAGAAACAAGTGGTTTTGATCAGGAAATCAGCAGATGTTATGTAGCAACAAACAACATCCTGCAATAACAAGGCTGGTAACTCAAAACAACAGAAAATGACCAAGTTTAACCCCAAGTTCATGCTTTGAACCCTACATTACCTGCTGGTTTGGTGTTGGGATTTTATTTTAAATATCAAGAGATACTGGTATTTCTATAGTCCTACAACAAAGAGCAAAATTCATTCAGTGATTGAGTGAGGATAAAAACACCTCTGTGGAGCACCGTGGGGACAACGGGAATCTTGCTGCTTATGATCACAGCATTCATGTGGCAGCCACTGCTTACACTGAAAAGCAACTTTATGTAATAAGCTATTTTCAGTTTTCTCACTGCTAATTTTTACCCAGTCACCCAAACTTTCCTCACCCCTGCCTGCTTTAGAGGCACTCACCAGTTGCCAAGAGAATACATAGTATCAGCAAAAGCAGAGAAATAGCACAGGCAAGTAAGAGCAAGTGTGTCAGTGGCAACAATGGAGTCAAAGGCTCATTTGCGAGTTACAAACCATACTAAATGTCAATATCAGACACCTGCAGGTTTATTTCTTTGTAAATGTGATGCCAGTGACAAGAACAATCACTCTGCAAACATCAGAGTTTACTTATCCTTTCACATGCTCTGTAAAGGGTGGTAAATCAGCCAATGAACAATACAAATGTTTAATTATCAGTGCTGTTAATTAAAACAGATGACCATTACTGCATTCACAGCACTGTCTCCAAGGAACTCTGGCCAACTCAAATGTGTCTGAGGCTTACAAAAAAACATACCATGACCATAGTGGGATTAATTTATACAAATACTTCTAATATGTAACAAATTCGATTGAAGTCATATTTGCGAACAGAAAGCTCGTTTCAAGTCAAGGAAACACACATCAATCCACACAGATCCGGAGCAGAGTCCCTGTAGAAGTGTTTCTCACACAAAACCCGCAGCCGAGCTGTGCCAGAGCCGCTGCTCCCAAGGCGGAGCAGAGCGCGGGGCAACCCCGCGGGAGGGCCGAGCCGGGCGCTCCATTCCCGGTGCATCCAGAGGCGTTCCCGAGGCTCTTGGGCTGGGCCGCGCTGCCCCCTGGCGCTACGAGTCAGGCAGGGGCTGGCTGTGGGTGCCGCTCCGCGTCTTCAGCTGCGACTGGGCGATGTCGGCCAGCGCGCTCTGGATCTTCTCGAGCAGCACATCCCCGCGGTACACGACCTCCTCCAGCCGCGCCGCCGCCTCGTGGTTCTCCTCCTCCAGCCGGTACAGGCTCTCAGCCTTCAAAGTAAAATCGGCACGATGCCCAAAGATTTTGGCTTTTTATGTATTTTTCATATATTCGTAGCTCTGGAGGCTACTATTACATAGTCCTATTATTTTTCCTACCCTTTCCCTTTAGAACAATAAGCTAACCCTTCTAATGCATACTTGGAATTCTGTTTAGTCTTATGAAGAAGCAGCCTGACAAGGGCATTTTGTTTTCGAACCAGAATCTGAGAAGACACAAGAAATGGGGCAAAGAAGGCACTGGAAAAACTCCAGTGGGGTAGAACCCAGGGAAAACTACCTAACCAACTACTCTTCTAACTGGACAATATTTATTAGATATGGTAATTTGTTAAACTTATAAAATTGTAGAAATTTGATGCTGGGTGTGCCCATGACCATCGGGACACCTGGAAGCTTCCAATAAAGGCCTGTTTTTTATTTTACTATTTTAACCCTGTTGCAAGAGTTTTCTCTTTTGATATTAGGCAACAGGGAAAATCAAGGATCCTCAACAGAACCCTAAAGTGGCTGTGCTACTCAAGGATGCTGAGGGAATAGCTGGTGCTCCCTAAAAAGAGAAAGGTTGTCTTTTAGCCCCTCAGTTATATCCTAGCATCTTCAGAGCAACTTGGTACAGCTTGCAGCCTAAGCCAGTACATACCCACAAGGAATAAACACCAAAGAAAACTAAATAGGAATTTTAGTTTCTTTCATGCTATGACTCTTGGTTCAGTACAACTCTTCTTATGAGGAGTATTTATCCTCTAACGAAAGGATCTCTACTCAGCAAAACTGAATTTAAACCTTTCATTAAATACCATCTTTCAGATGAAACTGTATTATTTTACCTCTTCAGTATCAAACTGCTTTTCAGTTAGAAAAAATATAGTGAAATAAAACATTTTAACTTCAACATATTTCAATACTTTAAAATATTTACCAAATTTAAATTGACTAAAAGTTGTTCTAACCAAATAACAGAAAAGGCAAAGCAAAATAGTTTCAAATTGGTATTTTTTTAAAGCAGTTATACAGGTCCTTACTAAGTCCTGAGTCCTGCTTGAACAAGCTGGCAAATTCTATCCAGATATTCAACTTGTGCTCTGCAGGACTGATGTCTTTAATGAAGGTTAATGTAAGACTGAAGGATTTGATAGCCCTTGGAGGGAGGGTCAGAGAAGGAAGGTGGCAAAGGTGAAAGACTGAAATTTAGAATGCAGCTCAGTGACTTCAGTCTCAGTTGTTTAATAGTTGACTGCAACTAATTCACAGACTAGAGCAGAATTTGTACTGCCGACTTCACCAAAAGGGAACTCAAAAGGGGCAGGTAAATTGTGTTGAGCATTCGTGTAGCAGCTCCTTTTATCATTTAAGACAAGACTCAGATCTGAAACACACACCAAGACAACTTTAGTACAAAGAAAGCAGATTAGCCTAAATACATTTCTATTAACCAAGTATTACCTACCACTTCTCGACCAAACCTGTACTGCATATTTGAGAGTGTTTCAAGCACCTTCCACACCATTTCTTTGAAGACTATCAGAATACTTAACATTGCACCATATTAAGCAACAGAAAATAAAAATCAAAACTGGAATCCAGGTGAGGGAATCCAGGCTAACTTATCTTAAAACCCCTCTAGACAGAAAGTATCAGAAATTTTTGTGACATGAAGTTCTTCACTAAGACAGTAAGAAACTGTTGAAGTATCACCTCTAAGGAAAGCACATCCCTACTGGATAACCAGCTCCTCCTTCTGGAGCACCCTGCTTTACCCACATCAGCTGCCGCTTTGATCAGACCCTGCCCAGTCATGGAAGAAACTGGAATTTGTCTGCAGCAGGCATTCTATCTTCAGCTATTAAAAATGCACTTACATGAAACTATGCATGAAAAGTGTTAACGAGCCCAATTAGTACATTCAGCAATTACTGTGACTAGCAAAGTTTCCACATTTAACCTCCTCTGTTTAAAACAAAACGTGATGCCACTGCCAAGTCATTTCTATTTGGCCCATTCGGTGTTAATCTTTTGTAAAACACTTTTGAATGGTTACAGAGTATCAATGCAGGTTTAAAACCTTCAGGTGCTCTTCCGGGTGATCATCAGATTTGTCAGGGAAACAGCACTCTGCATCCTTTATGCATTCCAAAAAGAAAATACTTGATGTAAATCTAGCCATTAAGAATCAAAAAGAAAAAAAAAAAAAGATGCTTTTTAGTAAGTAAAATCTGTGACATAACAGAAAGAAATCCCCCAAAATAAAAACAAAGTTTGGCTGGTTCAAAGAAAGACTCTTTGTTATTGAAAAGTGATGGAATTATTTTGTGACAAGAGCTGAAGAACTTAAAGGACACCCTGCAAACTCTTGAACCAGAAACAACGTGGAAGAACAAAAGACTTCTGCAAAGTGTTGGTTCTGCAGCTACAAAATGAAACGTGAGAAAATATGAAATATTGTCCAAGGGGGGAAAAAAAGAATAAAACAATGCATAAAGCATCAGTACTGTTCCATCTGTTCTGTTAATATCTGAAAAAAAGGGTGAGCAGTTTCCAGTATAGTGGTGGTGTGATAAAACCACCTTTTTTTTTTTCTTCTTACATTCTAACAGAAAACTAAGTTTAAAATACTGTCACTGAGTACAATCTTATTTAAAACTAGATGCAAGTTCAGTATTTCCACTAAGCCTACAAAGTACTCACAGGCTACCCTCATGAAAAATTCAGGTTTGTATTAAAATAATTTTTCAACAACGACATGGCCTAGAGATGAAAAAATGTGTTAAAAAAAAAAAAAAAGGAGGATGTTTGCCTTCAGGAGTGTTCTGATATTGGAATTAGGAAAATTCCTACCTGCAAAGCTGCTGTGGATTCTTCACTGGGCAGGGAATCTATGAGAACATCGATATCCTTGGCAGTCCGAGCAATCAGAGCTGCGAACAGCTGGGCATACTCTGCACAAAACACAGCACAATTCAGGCAATCAGGGAATTATTAGAAACAAGCACAACTCTGCTGTCACAATGTTATGCAGAAAGCGCAACCGACACCCATTCACGACTTAACCTCCATCACTCCACGGGCTACAGGAGGAATTCTTTGCCGAGCCCGGATTTTGCATTCCCGAGCGCACTACGCCAAAGCATGTTCGCATTTAGGAGACGCAGGAAGCCGGACTCACCTTCCGTGGGGTTCACGGGCTGATCCTTGTTTATGGCCGTCTGGATGTTGCTGAAGGAGGCCGGGGGGCCGCACTGCTGCAGCACTCCGATGGCGTTACAGAACTGGTCCGCGAGCTGCCGGCACCAATTAACACCGCGTTAATCACCCTC
>VZTI01004672.1:15290-50317 GCA_013397865.1 Struthidea cinerea
ACGGCGTCCTGCAGCTGTGTGAGCCGGTCCGCCATGGCCACGCCACCGCCGCCGCCCCTGAGGCCCGGGCACGCGGGGCGCGAGCGCCGCCTGCCGGCCGGGAGGAGCGGTTGGACACAGGGAGAATCTATTCCCAGGAAGGGTGGTCCGACATGGGAACGGGCTGCCCGGGGAGGCGATGGAGTCACCGTCCCTGCCGGTGCTTGAGGAAAGCCTGGCCTTGGCACTCAGTGCCATGGTCTGGTTGACACGGTGGTGTTCAGTCATAGGTTGAACTTGATCTCAGAGGTCTTTTCCAACCTAAGCGATTCTGTTAGTGCCACGGCGTGGGCAGCTTTTGCTGTGCGGCAGTCGCTCTGATCCCAGCTGAAGGCAGGAGCAGCGCTCAGGTGCTCCACTCCAGCCCCGATCTGAGCAAGCATCACGTCTAGCAGGGAAAAGCCAGAGTGTAGTGTCCCCAACAAACCAAATTAGAGCCAGCATCCGGCCTCCGTGCTCAGGGGTTGGAGAATAAATGTCATTCGTGCCGGTCAGCATGTGCTCGTCTTTCTCATCTCTGACAGCTGGGTACAATGCCAGCCTTCCCCCAGGTGGACCTTAGAGACCATCTCTTTCCGACCCCCTGCCACGGGCAGGGGCACTTTCCATTATCCCAGGTTGCTCCAAGTCCTGTCCAACCTGGCCTTGGACACTGCCAGGGATGGGGCAGCCACAGCTTCCCCGTGCCAGGGCCTCGCCATCCTCACAGGGAATAATTTCTTCCTAATATCCGATCTAAACCTAATCCCTGCCAGTTTGAAGCCATTTCTCTGATCCTGTCACCACATGCCCTTGTAAATAACACTGTAGCCTTGTCACTGATGCTGTGGGTGCGGCAACGATACAAACTAATCCGGCCAAAGTGTTTTCTCGGATTTTGTTTGCCTGCGCATGTAAGATGGAAGGTGGGGTCTCTTCACGCTCCTAAGCTAAAACCGCAAGTCCCAAACTGCTGGTCCAAGCCCCACCGTGCCTTTTTAGGAGCTGGAAGCTGTTACTGCGGCAGAGCGCTTCCCCTCCGCACCGCACCGCCCTTCCCGGCAGGGCCCTCCCGCAGGTGCCTGAGGGCCGGGAGCGACCCCTGCCGGCCGGGCCCCGCCTGCGCCCCGCCCCCAGCGCCCGCCCCGCCCCGGCTGCCCGGCCCTTCCCCGGCCTCAGCCCCCCTTCCCCGTTCCCTCCGCGGCGCCATGCGGGTCTCACCTTGCCCCGCGCTGCTCCTGCTGCTCCTGGGGGTCCTGCGCCATGGCGGAGCCTCAGGTGAGGGCGGCGTGAGCCGGAGCGGGGGGGCGCGTGGGGCTGTGGCCGCCATTAAGCGGCTGGAGGAGCCCGGCTCGTACCGGGAACTGCGAGGCTGTGCCCGGGTTAATTGCTGCGGCTGCAGAGCCTTTTGGGGTGTCCCCGGTGCTGGTGGGGCGACCTGCCTCTGTCCGGAGGGATGAGCAGGAGTGCGGATCAAAGCTGCCTGCGGCGCTGCAGAAGCGCTGTGTGTATTCATGGTTATCTTAGTCTTTCATGCGGACGAGGAAAACCACCCTCTTTTTTTTCCCCTTTCCCTCCCCGTCCATTTTTTTTTTTTACACCTTAATTGCTACGAACGCCATAACTTTAACTCTTCCATGGATAATTCGGAATCATTTTAACGGCGCCGTTGCGGGGATGCGGCG
The DNA here is from genome assembly GCA_013397865.1 of Struthidea cinerea. NCBI lineage: Eukaryota > Metazoa > Chordata > Aves > Passeriformes > Corcoracidae > Struthidea > Struthidea cinerea. Next base: position 16,994 of record VZTI01004672.1, read on the forward strand.
CAGCTGCTGCGGCTGGTGTAGGGCTGTATTCGCTGTACAGGAACAAGGTGGCATTCGCTACCTATGAACATGAGTTTACATGACGAAAGGAACATGGCTAAAAGTAGGTTTGTTTTTGTTTGGTTGGGTTTTTTTTCCCTCAACCATGTACAGGTGGTCATGGGTTCCCACCACCCCCAGTAGATGGTGGGTTGAAAACCACTGTCGCTATACAACTAGGGAAAAGAGCAAAACCTACAATTTGCAGCTTGATTCCTAAAGTTACTTGCTGTTTGTACTGATGTAATCTGACTTTATTTGGCATAGGCTTTTTTTGTAATTTCCCTTTGTTCCTGCATGTGACTAAATTAGGAGTCCAGAGTTAAGTGTGCTATAATAAGTATAGTTTGGGAAGATTTACAGTTGCTTTTTTTTTCTGGTTAAACTCTTATCTGTTCAAATAAAGGAAAAAATAAACAGTTTCCTCTCAGAGATAATTTAGAGATAAGCAAGCAGTCCTTCTTATTAGGCTGATATAAGTCTCCTCCACTTAGCTGTGCTTTATTTTTAAACTTGCCTCTAATCATAGAATGGTTTGGGACCTCATCTTGTTTCAACCCCCCTGCCTTGGGCAGGGACACCTTCCACTAGACCAGGTTGCTCAATGCCCCACCCAACCTGGCCTTGAATGAATGAAGCTTAATTGTCCCAAAGGAGACTCTTGGGGTACTTTGCAGGGCTGCAGGACAGCATTTGGTGTGGAAGGCTTCTCTCTGCCCAGGTCTCATGCCCAAGGGAGATGCCTAATGGACAGCCAAGTATTCCCTGTTTCTTGCAAGACCTAAAAGCTTTGGCTGGGCATCTGATGGTGGCATGCAGGTGTGAGAATGAAGGCTCGGGTTTTTAGACCTTGATGTTTATATTAAAGGATGCTAACAAGCAGTTTGTCTCCTGGACTTGATGAAAATGGGTCATGTGTTGAGTAATTTTTTTACAGTATGTAAAAAGGCAAGGCAACTATGAGACTAAGCAAACTGCTTTGCCTTGAAGGAACCTGCTGCTGTTTTTCCTTGCAGGTTTGAGGGTGGAGGGGGAAAGTATTTCCCCTGTGAAAAGCTAATAAGCTGTGTAATTTGTGTACCAGAGTCTAGCTGATCATTAGGCCCTTTAAACAAGGCCACTTGCTTAATGGTTCACTGATTTGAAATTGTCTTGTGGTTATTCGGTTGTGGACACCCACTTTGCAGGGATGGGCTCTGCTAACTCCGATCCTTGAAGATCCTGCTTCATTTTTTAAAAGTGCTGATTAGTAAAATCTTTGCATGATGGGCTGTGTGACTTCTCTGGGCTTCTGATGGTGCGCAGCTCTTCAAACTTGGTCTTTGTGCAGAGGTGTTTTATACATTGTGTTTGTTCCCTTCCAGGGAGCTCTGTCCTCCTGAGGAGGAGTTCAAGTGGCTGTGTTTGCTACATCCAAACCGGGCTGTTTAGTGTTGGAAAAACTAAAGTGAATTTATAGTGTAATCAGGACTGAGCAGTGCTTTTTTACAGGGAGCTTATCTGGGTGGAACTTGTTTGTGCCAGCTGCTTAGTCTCTGCAGAGATGATATTTTATAATCAGATGTTCACACAAAACTCTTCTCTCACTTTTCAGGCTGTAAGGACCTCTAGCCTGGTGAACAGAATAGTCCTCTGGGATGGGAATGGTGCAGATGGCGACAAGCCACATTCTGTGGTCTCATCTGCTTTAAGCATCAAGCTGTTCTAAGCATGAGTCTCAGTACACACACAATCAAAGTTCAGAAGCTTTCAGAAATGTTCCTGCTTCTTTTGGGAGTGGGGTGGGTGCTGCCTTTTTGGAGGGTTCAGTAGTGTGAGCAGACAGAGACCTTGTAGCAGGGCTCTCCCATCATCCGTGTCTGCGTGGCCTTACAGGTCTGATAGGATATGGCTCCAGGCTTTATTCTGTTAAGTAACTGTATGCTAATGTTTTTCTTACTCAGACTGGTTGTCAGTCTGAGCTTGCACTTCATTAAATGTCTTCATGTGACTACTTGTTGTTGTACACTCTGCACTGGCATGTTCTCCTTAGCTCCTGGAGCTTGCTTACATCGGGTTGTTCTGCATATCCACTGCAAGGTTCTCAGCACCCTGTAGAAATGTGTTTTCTCTGACTGCACAGAACCTCTCTGAGGGAAGCATAATGTTTGAGCATGGCTCTGTAGGTGAAGACTCTTCTGTATGGGCAGCAGTGGCGTTTCTTCAGTTGTGTTTCTTACTGGAAATTGAACTGCTAGGTGTAATCAAGTATCCCGTGTGGTTAACAGCTCTGTGGTGCTGGGGAGTGATATTTGGCTATTGAAGCTGGAAATGTGGTTTACTCAAAGCATCAGAGGAGCCAAGAGCTTGGCACTGAATCAGCACAATGGAAATGGTTCAACCTGGGTGTTGCCTGTTGGGGAAACTGTGTGTCACAGGAAAGGGATAACAAGTGCAGAGGCTCTGGAATTGTCTTGTTTAGAGTTAGGAATAAGGACTTTTGATCTCAGAAGAGCTCCAGGAGGTTCTGTTTCTTTGCTGTCTTTACTGGTTTTGCCCTTCACGTGAGAGAAAAGATAGTGCGGGGTGACAGAATGGGCTGTTTGCCTCTGTTCATCAGTTCTGTATGCGGGACTATCCGTGCTCCAGTTCTGCTGCTGGTACTGTGTATGGAGTAATACATGCTCAGTGCTCCATCTTTGCTCTGCTGCTGCTCGGTTTCAGCAATGCTGACTTCCTCTGAGCATCTGTTCAGTTGATAAGCTCTGTATTAGTGGGGGTTCCTCTCATGTATCTAACCCAAAATTACTCTGATGGGCAGTGACTGTTACAGTTCTTCCTACAGGGCAAGGAAGAGGGGTAGCCTGGCACCTTGGAGTGTTCCCAGACCTTCACTGATGGAAGCAATAAAACAAATTGGGATGCCTGGATTTTGCTCCTCTGTTGCTGACTTGCTGGATCAACTCTCTCGCTTGTGAGGTGGTGTTATCTGTGCTGCTGGTCCTGCAGACCTGTCTAGTGGGCCACCTCCAGGCAGATCAAGCTTGCCCAAAGGAGAAGGTTGCATGCTGTGGCCAGCACTGTGTGGTCGTGGGGGTCTGTGTGACTGTCCTCCAAAGGATATTTGACAAGCCTGAGCTCTCTGTGGCTCAGGGAGTCTAATACCTGTCTGGTATTAGAACCAGAGAACTGGTGATAGCAATAGGCCCGGTGAATTGTGAGTTGGTTAATTTAATCTGTTAGTCTTGCTCACCATCTTCCCTTTCTGTCTCAGTGCACCAGGAGTGACTTGTTCAAATGACAGAGATGGAGAAGGCTGGAAGGGTGCTGTGGTCTGTGGCTGTGGAGCTCTTCCAAAAACTTCTTAGAAGGTTCTGTTGCTCTGCAGTGCTCGTCATCTTTCAGGCCTGACTGGAAGCGTGGTTCGAGGAGCCTGTGAACAGCAAGCTGAACAATACTTGTGTGATGGGTGTAGCTATTCTTGTTCTTCACCCTGGGTCTCTGCTCTTGTGCCCAGACTTTGGGAAAATGTATGTCACATGCGCTGTTCTCGGAGCAGTTATGCAAACAGTAAAGCAATATAGAACGCCATACCTTAATTCACCATGCTAATTAAACTTGAGAGAGTGCCTCTGACATTTAGAGTCTCATGATCATGCTGAAGTAGTGGCTGTATGTCTTGCTGACAAATCTGTCCTTATTTATGCAGAGGCCCCTGGGTATGGGTACAGAGTGGAGGTGAGAAACAAGGCGAAGCAATGCAGTTTTTTCCCCTCAATGTAGATCACACAGAGAATGTGTATGGTTTCAGCTTTTTTCTTAAAAGAACATCTGAGTGTGAATGTCTTGCAGTTCAGGAAGTTCTGCTGAAGGTTTTAAACATCAAAGAAAAATATTTTTCCTGCATTGTAAGCTTTCACTGCAAATTTTGAGTGTACAGACGTATAGTCTGTGCCTTCTGAATGTTTTTCTTAGCATTCATCCTGCTACTTGCATTTCTGGTAGAACTTGAGCTAATGAGGAAAGATCTGAGGATATCTGAATGCTGCTCAAGGGACTCTGAAGAATCAGAAACTGAAGGATACACAAAGGTTTGTTTGGTTTTTTTTTTTGCAGCTTTAATTTTACATTAATTACTGTGTGAAAATTTGGTGTAGGAACTTCTACCTTAACACAAACTGCAGATGATGGAACAGAAAAACGGAGAATCTTACTTTCCTCACAAGTGGTTTATGATCTCCCACATTTTAGCTGAGGTTTTATTGGTGATGCAGTACTGGTATTAATTGAATTTTGGGAGTGAGCATGTAAGGTTCGAAGTTCCTTCCTACACTGTGTAGTGAGTGGAGGAGGCATGAGGGTGGGAGCTCCCCTCTGTTTACCCAGGAAGAGGCAAAGAAACTGGTCAATGATGGCAGTTCTTGGCAGGAGAGAGAGAAAAGTAACAGGAAAACAGTTAGAGAGTACTGGGTATGGTTTCCGATAAGAAAACCGTCCCCTCCCTTGTGAATGGGAGCCCCCCTGTGTCATCAGCAAGTGTCGGTGGGATGGTGCTGCTGGTGACTCTGTGTTAGGGTACTTGGCAGTATCAACACTTTCCACCAGAGGCAACTTCATTGAGGAAGTGTGTGTGTGTGTGTGTGTGTGTGTGTGTGTGTGTGTTCAGGCTTGGTAAGTGTTAGGTCTGTTTGGGTGTTGCGTGCAGGCAGAGGAATTCAGGGGAAAACCTGGAAGGCATCGTGCAGTCTGGCTGCAACCACCAACCAAAGAGCATCTTGTGGCTTCTGTGTGGCTGCTTTGTTTTCCTCCTTTGGCATCCCCTCTCCCTCCAGAACCTAGCACAGGGAGAAACCAGGCTTGCTTGCAGGACTTGAATGACAAGCCAAAGCTGATTCTCAAAGATCTTATATCCTAGGTCATGTGGTTCTCTTTAAATTAAAATGACAGTGGATCATGGGGTTATGCTCATTGTAAGAAGAAATGGTCTAGGTTGTGTCTAGGAAAAATTAGTCAGACTTGTAGGTCTAGAAATGGGGATGCAGCAGTCCTAATGATTAAAAACAGTTTGGCAGCAAAAAACCATGTGAAATAGCTGAAAGTGGGTAAAAGTATGTATGTAAACTACAGATTTGACTCTGTCTTCTAGAAGTTGACTCCAATTCCCATGGTCTTTAGGAATTCATCTGGAAAGTCTGATGGATATTGTGCAAGTTGGCTGGCTGATACAAACATACTGACCTGTGTCTGCCAAAGATCAGGCAGTTCTCAGTATCTTGTCTTACTGACTTTTTGGAGTGTAGCTGGCTGGTTGGCTGAGCTGGTGAGCTCAGCTGTATCAAATCCTGACTCCTGGCAGGAAGCCCTGTCCCTGTGCTCAGGTGAGTGCCAGGCTGCAGGGCAGGTGCTCTGGCTGTGCTTGTATCTGCAGGTACAGCTCCGTGTGCAGCAGTCTCTGAAACCTTGGTACAGCTCACAGGATGAGAGCAGCACAAAGCAACATCCTGCTCTGCTCCCAGCTGACTAATACTGGGCTACTGGAAACTTCCAGGCTTCCCTGGTAATTGCTTCCCTCTGGACCAAAAAAAAACCCGTGTATCTTCCTTTTTTTGTAATGCAGGTCTTCTTGAGCTCTCCTTGGGAAAATTCAGAAATGTGCTACTTAACCAGACCAATCCAGTGGAGGCTGTAATCAGGAACATCGCCAGCAACGTGACTGTGGTTATTTTTCAAGTGCATGCCCAGCAGAGTGATGTGGTGATATCCTTTGATAAGGTAAGAGTGTCACTTCTGTTAAGTGCTGCCTCTCTTTCAGCAAAGGACTTGGCTCTGGTACATGTAGGACTAATGAACTGAAGCTGCATAAATAATGAGTGTCTTTTACCTGCTTGGCTTTTGACAGTGTTACTGTAGCTTCAGAAATCCTTCCTTGTACTTATATGTCGTAGCTGCGATTTTGAAAGACTAAGTGCTAAAGGAATTTCAGAGCTGGCTTGAAAATATTTCAAGGCACTTTATTTGGTGGAAGTGGTGTTTTTGTCATGTGGCTGTACTGACTGCCGTCCATCAGCTTGTCATATTAAAACCAGATCTGTGTAAGTGTTTGCCAGATGCCCTACGCTCGATCACTTTGGGATGTTTAGTTGTCTGCTTTTTCCATGGCTTGGATCTAACCACTGCAGATATGATGTGTTGTTATCCCAGCTCCTTGTCCTGAGTCTAATTCTGCTTTGGTAACACATGGAGAAATTCCTCCACAGTACTCCAGTGAAAGCTGCTGCTTCTAGAGAGCAATAAAAGCATTCCTGCTGCTATACCCTGCATCCCAGTAATGATGGGACAAACTGAGGCTAATCTAAAATACTGATTTTTGTTGTTGTTGTGGTGCTGGGAGGTTCTCACTGGTATTTGAACAGAACACTGACTAAGCTGAAGGTGGTGGATGGAGGTCTGACAGCTGCCATCTGGTTCCCCTCTCTCCACCAGCATCTTTGAAATCAGAATATACTGAGTGCCAGGAAGTATCCTGGGAAGCTTAGAAGATGAATGACTTGTAACACAAGTCACCCAGCTCAGCCATCCTTGTACTGGTGAAACAGCCAGGATTACAGGGCTGAGGCATTACTGTTACACCTGTTCAGTCTTTGCTTACCATTGGTAGAATCTTCTGCTGCCACTTCAGATTCTCTTTGCATTCACGGGCCTTACCAGGCCAAGGGCAGTGATGCACAAATGCAGCTATACTGCTTTTAGGGCTGGCCTGCCTCTAGAAATATGAAGTTGAGCCAGACCTTGAAGTCTGCCAGGTCCAGTGTGCTTCCTTGCAGTGTTGCCTTGGGTAACTGTGGCTGCCTTGGCCACAGGCACTTTCCACGCTGAAAATATGACTGCAGGTCAACTGGTTGGTCCAGCTTTGAGATTGTGATGCTGTCATTGCTGCCTGATCTTTCCTCAAGAGCCCTGGTTGTGGAGGGGATGGTGGTGCTGGGGATTGGGTCAGTAGCTGGCCTGGCCCCAAAAAGATCGGGCATTGCTAGTGTTAAAGGCAGCTGTCATACAGTCATCTCTGTTCTGGTGGAGATAGGAAGGTGCTTCTGTACATTGGCTCCCAGAACACTTCCTTGGTGCTATCTCACAACATTTTGTGAGGGATATTCCAGCCCTTTTACATTTTTACTAGTCAAGCCATTGCCAGTTCTACTAGCTAGATTTCTCTGCAACTTGCTTGTGATCATCAGCTCTTTAGTACTCCCACACTTGTCACTTGGGGTTTTGAGCCTGAGCCAGGCAGTGTGTGGTGTCAGAGCTCCCTTTTTTCACCAGCTAGGGATGCCATCCAGAGGGACCTTGACAGGGTTGAGAGGTGGGCCTATGCAGACCTCATATAGTTCAGCAAGGCCAAGTGCAAGGTCCTGCACATGGAGCTGGACAATTTCAAGCACAAATACATCTTGGGCAGAGCCTAATCTGTTGTAACTGGCACTGATGTGTGGCTGGCAGGTTTGTGGCAGGAATGGGCTCCTGTGATATTATCAAAATACAGAAATATTATCAAAATATAGTAGAAATATTCTCAATAAGAACTGCTTTTTTTTCTATAATTTGTTTCTGTGCAGACTCCATCAGTGAACAGCTCAGGAACTGGGGTAGACAAAGGGCTGGTGTCCATCCTTCGGCCTGAGCAGACCGTGTGTACGTGGTACCTGCGCGCCCTGGATGCTGGCCAGGTGCTCAGCACTGCCATCTCCATTCCCTACATGGAGAAAGGTACGTGCTCAGGGCATGTCAGCTCTGCTTAGTCAAGTCATCTGTGGAATGAAGTGCTGAGCTTTCAGTCTTACATGGTGGAAATCTGATGGAGATACCAGAAATTCTTTTGAAATGGGCTGAAAAAGTTTTTATTGTCACTGCTGAATTGTGAGTTGTGTATAGGATGTACTCTATGGTCTTGCCACGGACTCAGGCCTTAGAATAGAAAACTGCTGTGCATATGATCATGGAATCAGAAATCTGTTTGGATTGGAAGGGGACCTTAAAGATCATCCAGTTCCATCCCCCCAGCCATGGGCAGGGACACCTTCCACTATCCCAGGTTGCTCCAAACCCCATCCAGCCTGGCCTTGGACACTGCCAGGGATGGAGCAGCCTCATCTTCTCTGGGCAACCTGTGCCAGGGCCACCCCACCCTCACAGGGAACAATTTCTTCCTGATATCCAATCTAAATCTACGCTCCTTCAGCTTAAAGCCATTCCCCCTTGTCCTGTCACCCTAGGCCCTTGTAAAAATTCCCTCTCCAGCTTTCTTGTAGGCTCCCTGCAGGAATGGGGAGGCTGCTGGAAAGGTCTCCCCAGAGCATTCTTCAAAGGCTGAGCAGCCTTTGCTCACAGGAGAGGTGCTCCATCCCTGTGGTTGTCTTCATGGTCCTCCTTTTGACTAACTCCAGCAGGCCCGCATCCTTCTTGTATTGGGCTGGGGTCTTGCTAGAGCAGCACAGAGGGGCAGAACTGCCTCCCTGGCCCTGCTGCCCACTCCTCTTTGCGTGCAGGATGCTGGTGGCTTTCTGGGCTGTGAGCACACATTGCTGGATCATGTCAAGCTTCTCATTAGCCAACACTCCCAAGTGCTTCTCCTCAGGGCTGCTCTCAATCCATCCTCCACCCAGCCTGTGTTTGTGCTTGGGATTGCCCTGACCCACGTGCCGGACCATACAGGAGCTTGTATCCTTCTGTTCCAGCACTGCAGTTGCTGGAGTCACCCATGTGTGTGGGGACCTGTCAGAGTCTGCAGTGAAACCTTTTTGCTGCCTGCAGGGCCAGAACCTGATGATTTTCTGTGCTCAGCAAGCAGACAGTGCCTGCAAATGCATAACTACAGTTATCTTCTCTGTGTTCTAGATCCTATTCCTGGGGGCTGCAATCTAGAATTTGACTTGGAAGTGGATCCAAATATTTACCTGGACTACACGTTGGTTGATATACACATCAAGTTTGCCCCTGCAAACTTGGGATATACCAGGTGTGTGGAAAACTTCAGTGCACTGAGCAAGACCTTTTGTCTTGTGTTTGGCCAAAAGGCTAAAACAAAACCCTGCTGTAACAGCTGAACCATGCAGCTGCTGGCAGGAATCTTGTTTGCTGCAACAAATTTAAATGGGGAGAAGGAGGAGGGGAAGAGGTACTGCATGAGAGAGATAAAGTTGATAGTTACGTCTTGTGGGGGAGGTTATGCAACTTAAAAAATGCAAGCAGTGAGCAAATACTGGATCTTTCCATTCCCTGTAACAACTTAATTTGTTTGAGGAGCAATTGTGTGTTACAGCTAGTTTTATTTCTTTACTAGTACTGAAGCATGATAATAACCCAGAGTTTTGTTTAACTTGAGACTTTAAGTTAAAAGGCATTATTTCCTGAATGGTGCCTGGTGTCACAAGTGATAGGCAGGGAATTGGGAAGAGTGTGTTCAGAACTGCATGGAAAAACAAACAGTAATGTTGTGGTCTTTGGCTGTTGTGACCTCTTGGAATTCTTGTTACGGCAATTCATAGGAAGCCTCTGTAAGTGTAAAGGCACGCACCAGCACAGACACCATCTGTGCCAGGGTGGTTCTGTGTGATGCTGCTGTGCTCTGTGCTCACAAATACAGTTCAGCTTTGAGTTAGCTGCTGGTGTGCAGCTCTAAAGAGTAGAGGCAAATCCTGTGGACAGGTAACTGCTGAAAACTAATGTTAAGGTCTGGGGGTTTGTGCTGGGCACGTGACTGATGTGTTTTTCATTGCAGAGGAGCAAACCCCCCCTCCTGTGATTCGGGGACTGGTCAGAACTCGCGGTGGCGGCTGCGCTACGATGTGTACCAGTACTTCCTGCCGGAGAATGACCTGTCTGAGATGGTGCTCATGAGCCACATAAGGAAAATGTCTGGGGTGCAGAGTATCAAAGCCAATGGCATTAAGGTGAGCCTGAAACACTGGGTACCAGCCGTGTGGCAGTGATGCTCTCTTGTCTTCTCCTCCCCTGTGCTTATCTTCCTGGAGGGGAGACAGAAGCAGGCTCCCTGGCACTGCTGGGGAGTGGAATGGCAGCCTTGCCTGCCTCAGAGGCCAGACCTGGGTCAGTAGGCTGGTAGGGAACCTGAACTGTATCCAAAAATGGGAAGGAGCAAAACACAGGAGAGGGAGAATCTTCTCCCCTGTCAGAAAACACAGTGGTGCTGGAGGGGAGGCTTCCATCCTGTGAGCCTTTAATGCAACACAGGTACTTGCTTTTGCAGATGCTTACACTGACAGCTGATGACAAGACCAATGTCTACTTCTCCGCACTTCCTGGACAAGGTGTGATCTACAATGTCATAGTGTGGGATCCTCTTTGGAACAGTTCTGCTGCATACATACCTGTGCATACATATGCCTGCAGCTTTGCTGACCTGGTGGATAACTGCTCTTCCCTCAGTAAGTTGGGAATTGTATGTCCTTGCCAACTCCTCTGCAGCTTGTTGTGCTCCAACATGCTGACTGTGCTTTAAGATTGTTTTTCTAATGCGTGCAGGAGATCTTTGTATTTTGTTACTTTATGGTGACGTCTACTTCTTGATTGAGCAGAAAGTCTAGAATGATGAAGTAAGACTAAGGAGAACCATTAGCAATTAAAGGTTTAACTTAATGGGGGTTTAATATGTGGCTTGCAAATGTAACTCTCAACTCTGTAGTGCCAGTCCAGCTTTGTCCATTTCAACTGGATACATCATTTCAAATCATCTGTGTGAATGCGGATGCTGAATGTGAAGCTGAGCTAAAGAATAATAAAACACAGACTAGGTTAGACTTCAGCTAGATTTTTCTAACTGTGCTGATGCTAACAGGAATCAGTAACCTGCAGGTGTTTTGAAAGGAGACAGTCACCTAAAATAAGAGTGAAGATAATGTCAGCAGTAGTGGAGTGACTACCAAGTCATGCTGCTTTGTACAAAGCTATATAATGATGGAATTTGAGCAGAAACAGAGCAAAGCTGCCACTCCCATTATGAATGCAGAAGGGACACGAATAATTGGTAGAATCTGGTTCATAAAGTAAGATTTGTTCTCATTATTTTCTTATATACTGTAACAAAAAGTGACTGTTGTCAAACTCAGTGTTGTCCTATGACAACGTGAGACGAATTACCTAGGCTAAACCTCTCTAATTCAGAGCACATGGAAAATGTGGTTTACGTCTGCAAATAGCTTAAATATAGGTAAGAAATTTGCCTAGAAGACAGAGGTGAGCCATAATGGGATGCTGATGATCATTTTTGTTGCATGGCAAATGTATGAGAGAGAGACAAATAGTGAAGGCTGTAGTGATTAAGCCTATAGTTGCTGCCTGGGTCACTAATCCCATAGCATTGATTTTTATAGATGACTGGATGTCCCTTTTTTAAAGCTGAGCAGAGAATTTTCAGGCAAGGTTGTATCTGTATTATAAACAAGTTACATCTACTTACAGAAACTTCTCTTGAATAAGGAGGAAGCTCTTGATTTCTTAATCAGTCTGGGACTATTTCAATATTCTGTTGAAGATCCTACCAGGACAACTGTTAGTTCAGGCATTGCAGATCTGACAGAGTGTCAGCTCTCAAGTTGTCAGTAAAATTTGTGACAGCAACCTGACCTTACCTTAATCTCCTTGTTGGGACCACTAGGTGGAATGCTCCACTAAACCTACTTTTCTTCTTGTAGGTAAACTCTCTACCAAAGTATTCTTCACTGCTTTTGCTGTTCTTGGTCTTTTCACCTGCTTTTTTGGACACAGATTCTGGAAAACAGGTACTGAATATTTCGTCTCATAAGTCTCATTGGAACTTCATGAATGTTACTCTGTGTAACTTAGAATGGTGGTGTTACTACCAAGATTCACTTGATAGTGATGCTGTGCCAGTTACGTCCACTGCTTTGCTTTTATAGGCTCTGAGCCTTCAGGTTCAGAGCAGGAAGTTTCTGGGATGCAAAGAATAGAAACCTAGACCTAGGGTGCATTCTGGGCAATATAGCTATAAATTTGTAATTTTTGACTATCTGTGGTGCTTGAGGACACCCCTGTCCAGAACAAAGTGTTGTCTGGCTCTCCTTTTGTGAGCTGCTATGTTCCTTCCCCATTGTTATATGAAGATGTCTGAAGATCCACTGAAGTGGGCTTGATATGAAGCTTGCTAAATACTTTTTCCTTCTTCTCTAGACTTATTCTTCATGGGCTTCATTGTCGCAGCTTTCGTCTTCTTTGTATTCATTACAAGGATAACTGGCCTTAGTTATGATGGTGAGTAGATGTGTCAGGATACTCCGTGCTCTTCCCGAACTCTTGTTATGAATCCCTCAGGTACAATCTCAGTTGTGCTGTTGGCCAGCCACAGGAAGGATAGCAGAGTGATGCCTGGGTGCTTGAGCTCTGATTGCCATAATAGCTGAATATGCAGCAGAGTAAGTGTTCCTTCACAGTGATGCAGAGTTAATAGCTGGATTTAATTTCAGTATCTATCCAAGGAAGATCAGAGGTGTTAGGAAACTCTGGAAATTTGCAACATACTTTCTTCCTACTTCGACAATGCACGGACCTCTGTTTCAGGTCAAATGCAGGTTTCACCTGTAAAATGGAAGTAGGTGGTCTGCACCCAGCTTGTTAGACAGAATTAGTTCTTTCTGTCTGGCCCGCCTCACAGAATTCCTTTTTTGATACGTGTGCAGTAGCTGTAGCCACCTGAACTCCCTGGGAACTCAGGGTACTGATGTACATGGTACTAAGGCCTCTGTTCCAGCCCCCTGACCACTCTTTCAGCAGCACATCCCCAGCTGTAGGCTGGCATCTAAGTGAAGTGCATGAAGCAAGTTCTGATACTTTTGTTTGTTACCTCATGCAAACTCACTGAAGAAACCCAAACAAGCATGTAAGTAAAGCTGCTGAATATGTTACTGCAGGAACTGAAGTTTCCAGAATGCTGGAATTTTCTCTTCTCTCTTTCAGTGCGTCTTATTTTGACGGCAGTGGCTGGAATTATTGGAGGCCTGCTCTTGGTTGTGAGCTGGTGGAGATTTGGCTCTGTCCTGCTCTGCATGTTTGTTATTGGACTTGTGCTGGGATTTCTCTTCTCAGCAACGCTCTTCTTTACTCCCATAGGTAAGCACCGGAATCCTCTGCTTGGTGAGTGCTGTGTTCCTGCTGTGCTACAGGCACGCTGCAAGGCTCAAGAGTGAATGGCACTCTCTGGTTTATCTTAGTGGGATGTTTAACTTCCCCTTTCCGGTGCTGGGAGGAATAGAGATGTACCTGAAACCTTCTTTCAGCTGTGCTGTAATTAAAACTACTTGGGGAAAAGGAAACTGATTATTTTGCAGAGAACTTGGTGACCCTTTCTACTTAAACTGTGTGCCATCTCTGTGACACCAGTTCTGCTCTAGGCATGCACTTGCTCTGTTGTTCTCTGTCCAGAACAAATCCCAGTAGAAAATCTACAGTCTAACTTGAAGGCTTCAGGCATAAAAGCCATAGACAAATTGCTTAAAAGCCAGTAAGCCTGCTGAGCTGGAGTCCCTCTGGGACATCAGAGCATGAGCTGTACTTTATTTTAATTTTCAATCTCAAAACTTCTCTTTTTAAAGTCCCTTGGTGGGACAGTTTTTCATTCTCCGGTCATCTGTGTTTGACTGAAGCCATGATTCTGTGATAATCCATGCAGTCCCTGGTTGCTTTTCCTTAGAGTNCTAGGCATGGCATAGGGTAGCGATAGGGGATACACATTATAAAGTCACCCCAAGACAACAGTCTAACTTGAAGGCTTCAGGCATAAAAGCCATAGACAAATTGCTTAAAAGCCAGTAAGCCTGCTGAGCTGGAGTCCCTCTGGGACATCAGAGCATGAGCTGTACTTTATTTTAATTTTCAATCTCAAAACTTCTCTTTTTAAAGTCCCTTGGTGGGACAGTTTTTCATTCTCCGGTCATCTGTGTTTGACTGAAGCCATGATTCTGTGATAATCCATGCAGTCCCTGGTTGCTTTTCCTTAGAGTGGAACAGTGACTCAGCTGGAGGTCAACTTGTCCCCTCTGGTTAAACCAATCCACAGGCCTTAGAAGACAGGGGGAGCAAAGAAGGGTTTAAGTGTTTTAATTTTCCTAAAGCTAGAAGAATTTGTTGCCTGGTGTTGTTGTGATGGCTACATTTGCACCGTACTCTGGAGTCAGATGCAGATTTTTAGCTTAGAAACCCATACAGGCAACAAAACAGCTTCTTATTGGGCAGCAGTACTCTGGTACTTTTCATTCTTACCAGGTGAGGAATGTGAACATTGTCAAAAATCTGTTCCATGGACAAGATCTGCTGTCCCAGCACAGAGTACAGGATCTGTGCTCCACTGGGACAGTTTTTTTGTTCTTGAGTAACTGTTCCAATACATCTTAAACAGTCAGGATTTGAGCTCAAAAGCTGGGCTTTTCAACAATGTACTCCAGGTATTTCTGAATGTACAGAATTTTGGGGGGGGAAAGCTGACCCCCCAAACACTTGTAAAAAAGGAAATGTTTCCCTCACTGATGAATGTGGTGTCTTGGCAGGAAACTACAGGGTCTTCCGTGATGATGTGGTGTTCTGGGTGACCTTTACTTGTGTAGCCTTGATGATTCCAGTGCTTTTTATTGGCTGCCCAAGAATTGTAAGTAACTGTGCTGTCACCTCAGAAGGGGGGGGGTGGGGAGGGGTCAGACTTCTTAATGCAAATCCATGGGATATGTACAGAAAACTTAGCACAGCTTTGTGAAGCTCAGCACAGGGCCAGTCGCAGGCAGTTCCTGTTCAGCCCTACTTGTGCTAAATGGTCCATAAGCAAAGGAATGACTTGTTGTAGTTTTGCACACAGCATCCACTAAAACCTGCATTTAGTTGACTTCTACTTTCTTAACAGGGTGGCTGGATAACAGGTCTGTGCAGCCAATTTATCACAGAAGAACTGATAAAACTTACAAAATACTTGTCCAGAGAAACTGTGGCTGCCCCATCCCGGGCAATGTTCAAGGCCAGATTGGACAGGGCTTGGAGCAAGCTGGGATAGTGGAAGGTGTCCCTGCCCATGGCAGGAGGTTGGAACTGGATGGGTTTTTAGGTCCATTTCAATCCAGGCCATTCCATGATTCTATGATTCTACTGTCTTAGGGAGGTGGGGAATAAAGAGTGTTCATCAGTCTCCTAAAGCTCTGTTTTTCTTCCTGTCTAGCTGAACATCCTGGCCTCTGGAGTAGTGGGCTCTTACACAGTGATCCTGGCCATTGCTTGTTATGTCTACACAAGCCTTGCTTACATCACCTTAGACCTGCTCAGAAGGGTCCTCAACAATTACTTCAGCAGAGCTTACACCAATGTGCCTTTTCAAAGGAATGGTGAGTACTCCTGAGACTTTATTCTCTTTTTAAGGAGGAATCATTGCCTCTTTGGTTGTGTTGTAAACAGTGAGTGAGGGCAGGAAGGGGGTGGAAGGAGGACACAGTACAGTGTGAGATTTAACATCTGCATGAGAAATTCTAGTCCTTCAGAAGCAATACTGAGTAGACTCAAAGGCAGGAACATTCCTGTAGGTGTTGTGACAAAGGCCCATGTGAAAGGTGCTGCTCAGACTTGGGCTGGCAGCTTGCTGAGGAGTTTGCAGAGTGGGCAATCAAAGGCCTAATACAGTGAAAAGACTCTTCCCAGCTCCCCGTGTGTCGTTGCCTCTGCATGGAGTCACTCTGGGCATGTGAGGATGTGGGGATGATATTTCATTCCTTTCTGTCACTAAACTAGTTCAGTGTTTGTGCTTGGGAAAGCAAGGAATGTTCTGCTTTGCTGCAGAAGTCTGTTTCTCTTTTTCCAGACTTCATCATCCTGTCAGTGTGGGCGATGCTGGCCCTCAGCGGGGTCACTGTGCAGCTCCGCCGGGAGAGGAGTGAGGTGCCCTTCCCACCACATCCCTATCTCACCTGGAAGAGGGAAAGGGAGCGTAGAAGCACCAATGTCTTAGACCCCAGCCATCATATCCCTCCCCTGAGAGAGAGGATCCACAACAAGCTGCTGCATATCAAAGTGTTCTTCCAGAAAGACCAGCCAGCCGGGGAGAGAACTCCACTGCTTCTGTAACTTTCCAATAACTGGTGGGAACGGAGAGGGAGGATCTGGCAATGGTGGGGTGATTACCAGCAACCAGCCAGTGGTGCAGGATTTACCACTGCTAATTTGTCCTGCTGAATAGGAGATTGCTGTTTGCCCAGCTTGGCAGAGCAGTTACCTGTCCATTACACTACATGCTGTTTGTGATTCCGCTGTGGCACGCTCTGCCTGCTGCAACCTGCTTGTGTCCAGCTGCAGAATCCTGTACTCGTGGCCAAGGACAGGCATTGATCCCGTGGGGTGTGCTTTGCTGTTTGGGTACGTGAAATATCAAACAGGCCTTGGAAAGCAACCTGCTGATTGTTCCCTTGCATGTGGAAACCTCTGCTGAGGCAGTGCCTCACTTGCTCCCAAGGGTGAGCAGCCTGTCCAGCTGTGAGGGGAGGGATAAGGACTGGACACACAAGGAGCTCTTCCAGCAGGAACTGAGCATCTCCTTCTAATACCGGTACAAAATGTGTGGCTGCAGACACACTGGTTTCCGAGAAGTGTTACTGAACCTTGCAAGCTGAACTAAGTGACTTGAACTGAAACTGCACTGAGTTAACAGTTGTACGTGTGCACTGTGGGGCTCAGGAACGGGGACTGATCTGAGACAAGAAGACTTGTTCCCTCACTTTTGGGTGGTTCTGTAGCAAGCTGGTCATCTGGTCTGTGCAGAGATGACTGCTAAGAGAACACAAGAGGTTTGTCTCCCTGTTTGCTTTCTGAAGAGCCTGTGTCTTGTTTCTGCTCTGGTATAGTCTCTTTTTTGATGGTGCTATCATAAAAGAAAAGAGTAAATAAGCTGTTTGTAGCCAGCGGCAATTTTTTCCCCCTGGAGTTGGCTGAAACACTAATTATTTATTTTTAATCATCTTTTAATTTTGCCTTTAAGGAGTGAAAACAGCATTCAGCTAGCAAGATACTGACCAAGGAACCTTGCTGACTGAATGTGGTCCTTACCTATTTGAATTGCATCTGCCCAAAGCAGCATGTAGGATAAAAACAGATGAGGGACCAATCTCATATGGTGGCTTTATGCTCTTCCTTAAAAAAAAAAACCCAAGAGCCATTTTCAAGATGCTTACTGGAGCAATGTGTTATTGGCTCATCCCAAGCAGACCTGAGGCTGTTTTACCTATGCCTCCCCCCCGTGCCCCCTCCTGGTCTCCAATGGAGGTCTGTCATGCACTGAAGGATGGCTCAAGTCTCACGTCCTGTACCTTGACACAGGATATGGTGACTCTTCCTCCTTCTCCCGGTGTCTGAACCTTCAGTGAGGGCAGCCAAGTGCACAGTCCTGCCTTTGTGAGGTGAGTGGCTGCTCAGGTGCCTGCACGGAGCCTCCATGAGGGAATTCCCCATGGGTGGAAGCTTAATCTTTCAGCCACCACTTTAAATTCTTGGTAGGAAATATGTAAGAAACAGCTTTTCCTGAGGAAACTGGCAAAAGAACTTTTTCTGAGAACTTGGTTGGAAGTTGAAACACCCTGGCATAGACAGGACCGAATGACTTTTAAATGGCTTTTCTTTAAGGAGCGAGAGCTCAAAGACAGTGTCCAGGGTGACTGAACCCTTCTGATGTTTAGAGAGACAAATCCCATCATTGCTTGGAGCTGGACCATCTGCCTCAAACAGCAAAGCAAGGCTGAAATCCTGCAGTTTGAGTCTTGTTTCCCTGTGCTGTTGTGTGGCAGAGGGTGTAAACAAGGAGCTCTTCCCTGTTTCTCTGTCCGTCCTCCCCGCACTGATCCTGAGCATGTCTCTGCCGTGTGTAATGGCAAGCAGCAAACACTTCTGTGGTATAGAAATGCTCTTAAACATGTTTACCTTGGTGGGTTTTTATAACTGCTGCGATTAACATTGTGCAAGAAACAAGTTTAACTCTAATTTTCTATATCTTTTATAATAAAGATGTCTTTTCAAAGAATGTTGGAACTAAAGGGGTCTCTTTGATCTTGTAGGGGAGAGTTTGCTTTGAAAAATTTCTTCTTGCCAAGGGCTGAGGTGGGTGGGGGAGCTTGGCTGGCGTTGCAGTGACACCCAGAGGCTGTGACATGTGGCGTATGCTCTGTGCAGCCACTGAGGGAAGCGCGTGGTCCAGAGAGGCTTTCTTTTGTGAGCTTTGTTAGATGAGGCTCTAGAGAACAAAGGCATGGTTATCATCCCCTTCTTGCCTGAAAATTGGTCTGCAAGATCACATCGGAATTCTATAGCAGAAGTGGGCTTTGAACTCTTTTTCTGAGATCCCGACTTTCCTTTCTTTAGTTTTGCCAAGAGATGGTTCAGGAACTGTCTTCCGTAATTCCATAAGCCACAGTGAGAAACAGTGGTGATGATCAGAATACACGAACTGGTCCACTGCCGTGTTGAAGGAATATTTTCAAGGCTTTCTTTTGTGTACCCGTTGAGGGTCCAGGGTGAGATCTATTTTAAGGTCTCTTTAAGGTCCCTTCCAGTACAAACCCTTCTATGATTCTGTGCTTCCCTTCTGTCCTTGCCTAGAGCTGTCCTTGATCTGGAAAAGCTTCCAAAAATGAGGGAGCCCCTCCAGAGAAATCAGTAGGCTTCATCTCAAAATGTGCATTTTTCACTGAGCTTTTGAGCTTTTCATCTCTCTGCCTTCTCACCCGTCAGCAGCTGTAGGTCTGCAGTGATCTTGGCAGTGTTTTTTGGGGCGAGCTTTAGTGGAACTTTGGTTCCTGGTTGGTTTATCCAGTGAACAGTCAGCATAAGAAACACTGAGCCTTTGAGTATGCAAGGTGAGTATTGTGTTAGGTTACTTGTCCCGACTCAGGGGCTGGAATGCATTGCTATATTGATATATCCAGATTTATTTGAATTTTGCCAATGTCCATCTGGTTATGTCGTCCCCTCCCACATCCTGGATTAGAAGGCTCTGGTGTCTGAGTTTTCTCTGGAAACAACAGTTCCCATAACACTTCCGTGAGTTCAACAGATGCTTTTTGTTTATGATACTTACTTTATTGCTCGCAGACCCCGTCTGCTCTAGCCCCCAGCTCCAGGCAGCCAGCTGACTCCTGCTGAGCATGAAGGGCTTTGTGCTTCCTTGCACACTGGGAGAAGTCAACTTCAAACCAGAGCAATAAACAAGCTCATTTTGGGGGTGAGAGGGATTTGCAGGAGAAGAGGGTTGTGTAAAACTTCCCTGCCTGCTTCAGAACTGGGTCTTCACAAGGCTGCCTCATCAGAAAAAGCACCAGTTCCAACTTTTCCATCTTATCTGGTATAACAACAGATTATCTAATATGCTCAAAATGAGCTGGATTCAGTTTTTTTTTATCCTGAATGCTGAAGGTGAGGGGGAAAGCCATATGCAGGAAGCAAAGAAGCACAGATAGATAATAGTAGGAGGGAACTGCTGATTGCTTAGCCAGGAATGTAATGAGTTGCAGATGATGAGTCATTTAAAAATTTGTTTACAATGTTCCTGAACATAGTATTGGAAAAGGGAAGGTGCTGATCACCCTGCATCCATTGGTGTGCTGTTTTGTTTGAGCTTCCAAGAACTGACTTCTCAAAAACAGCTCTACTGCTGCTCACTGTTGGAAGAGCCAGCCTCAGGTGTATGCATTGGGGAATTTCTGGTGCTGAGAACGCTGCAGGGAAATCATTGTCTGCCATTCTTCAAAAAAAGTAAACCTTCACCTTGGGAGATGGAAAGAGACTGCAGCTGGAATTGGTGGGTTTCCCCTGTGCCTGTTCATGGCTGCTGCCTGAGGAGTGCTGCCAGCACGTGCATCTTCCAAAGACTGCAATGATGAAGTGTTTCCCTCCTTGCTGGGCACTTGGTTAAGGCAGGTGTCGGGTGAGGTTTTTTCTGAATGTGGGAAGTAACGATATTCTCTGATACAAGGGCCACACTGGCTCCCAATGTCTGGGAAAAGGAAGGTGGTTGCAGGCAGCAGGAACTCAGTCCCCCCTCACATACAGTTCCTGTTCAGCCCTACTTGGGCTGAATGGTCCATAAGCAAAGGAATGGCTTGTAGTTTTGCACACAGCACGCACTAAAACCTGCATGTAGTTGACTTCTGCTGTCTTATCAGCTTGGCTGGATAACAGATCTGTGCAGCTGATTTATTGCAAAACTGATAAAAATTACAAAATACTTGCCCAGAGAAGCTGTGGCTGCCCCATCCCAGGCAGTGTTCAAGGCCAGGTTAGATGGGGATTGGAGCAAGCTGGGATAGTGGAAGGTGTCCCTGCCCATGGCAGGGGGTTGGAACTGGATGGGCTTTAAGGTCTCACCTTCCCTCTGCCCTCATGCTGTGAGCAGCACCACAGTGCTCTCCTGGCCAAAGTGACCAGCGGTCATGCCCCGGACACTCAGACTCCAGGCTCTCCAAAAAGAACAAGTGCAAGTTTTACACTCAAATAGCAGACTTGGAAATTCCTCTTTTAACCAGAAAAAGTGCTTAAGGAAACTCCCTAAGCCAATGTAAATTTTGTTTGGGTATTTACACAGGGATCCCACTACATGTAACTCTGTATTAAAACAGTGTCATTAGTTCTGTATTTTAAAAATCTTCTAATCCCATGTACTTGTTAAACAGTCAAGGCTGTTTAAAGCTTTTAGTTGTACAAACCAGCCCAATTTAGTTTCAGTCTGCCCTCAGCTGAACAGCTGCCCATAGAACAGTTTTGCTTACCTTTCTTTTTATCTTGTGTTGCCAACAAGGCTCATCTCAGACCTGGTATCTTGCTTTAATCATGGAGACATCCATGTTTTCAGTCAACTTTATTGACAAAATAACTTTACTGTACAGTACACAATTCTAGCCATAAATCCTTTTCAAGCCATCTGCATTACAAAAATAACAGGTATGCAATGAAAAATAGTCACTCCACACACTGTGAAGGCTCTTTAAAATCCTAAAGTGATCAGGGCAGGGGAATGAAAGGGGAGACGTATCAAATGTGAAGATTAGGAGTAGATAAATTAAGTCACATTTTTTTAAATTTACAAAAATAAACACTAATCAAGCATCATTTCATAATAGAGCAACCTCAAAGTACTGCCACAGACCAACAACCCTCTTCTGTATTCGAAAGCCAAACCAGAAGTCAGTCATGAAGCTGAATTCAGCATCAAATGGATAGAAATGCCTCTTGACACCAGTGCATGGCTGAAAAGATGCTTCTGGAAACAAGAATTTCAACAACTGAACCCAAAATTCCTCGTGAGTTTGCAACAACGGAACACTCCACTGAAAAAAGATGTTGCTTCTGGTAAGTCAGCAGCTTGCAAGCCACGGCAGAAATGCAAAATCTAAAGTAGAGAAGCACTGGCAAGGCTTTACAGATAATATAAAAGCAGAAAAGAATATTTTGTTCTTGAGCTTTATAAAATGTTCCCCCAGAATTTCCCTTTGGCTGTATCACAAGTCTGGAAATGGCCACAATTTTCTTCCATGCATGTGAATGTCCTCAGTGTGTTAAGCCCAGCAAGAAGCCTAGCATCAGCTTCTCCATTTCTAAAGCAGGCTGTGAGAATATGGAGACCTGATTTACCTGTCCTTTCAGCACATGTATTAGTTCACTGGAAACAAGCATTTACTGCCTGCTAATGCTCCTTTCTCACTTTTTTCCTCTTAAAAGCACCACAGGAAGGAGCAGCAACAGAGAGAACAGAACAAAGGTACTGAGCTGCTCCTAAGTCAGCTCAGCGACACTGAAAGCTCCCCCTTAGGCCTGTGGAATGTTTACCTTGAGCTCAGGGAAGCTGTGCTGGGGCACAGAAAGCTGTATTGAAGCTGGCACACTTGGAAGTGTTGGATGCTTAGTTCCTTCTGTGTTGTTGTCACTGAAAATCATACTTGACTAAGTGGTGGTTGATTTCAGGATAGCTCAGCTCATGTTGCTTGGTGGGTTATTGAACAGCCAGAATGTTAAACTGTGGGTGGCAGCTGTAGTTCCAGAGTTTTCTGTAGCTGACAGCTTTCACTCTGCTTAACTCACTTTAAAACCTTCTTGATGACTAGTTAGTACTGGAGAAAGGAAAATTAAGAGTATTAATTGCAGGCTGCCAACTCTGCCACGAAGCTGCTTCCTCCTTCCTCCACCCCCCCTTTCTGCTGCCACTGCTTGGGTGCTTTCCAGTTGCCATTCCTCACTTAGGAAGTTTGGGCAGGCAATTGGAGAAGAACGACAAGGGACTCTTGTGGCTTCTTACTGACAGAGAACTGAGCTGGATTTCCTCTCCTGAAGGTAAAAGCTGAGGCAGAATTGTATTGCTACCTGTGTTGCTGAGAACAACAAAGTGGGAACAGCTCTTTCCATGTTCTCACAATACAATTCAGTGTGCATATTTCAAAGAATCTTTTTTCATTTAAAAACTCCAAACTATTGATGGACAGCATTCCTTATGTTTAAAAATTGGCCTTATATTTGAAAGGGATACCCCAAGGCTAAATGACAGAAATCCTTATGTGTGCCCCTCCCATCAAAGAGGTTTGTTGCAAAATGAGAATTTATTAAAACCAAAACAAAAGGAAAAAATGCTATGTGGATCATGCACAAAGCATACTCATTAAGTCACTACTTTCTAAGGCAGAGATCAGACTTGAAATCTTACCTTTATTATCTAAGAGTTGCACTGAATTTTATATGAGCAATAACTTATATAAATTACTTGAAATCTCACCTTTTATCTGTAAAACGAGTTCATATAAAAAGAATTTGCAATTCAGCAAGTGCATTAATCCATTTCCTACTGAGGTTAGATCTATGGCAATCAATCTGTCACTGAGGGTATTGCAGAATACCAGCTGAATTTATGTTACACAGCATAAAAGCCACTGAGCTGGAGTTGGATGCATTCTCTTGCTGGTGCCCTATTCAGTAACAAGTGCTTGACCAGTGCCCCCTGATGCTCCATTGGTTTAAGTGTGCAACTGAAGCTTGCTGATTCCCAGAGTCCTTAGCTTTTCCTCAGGCTCAGATCACTGCTTGTCACTAATCCTGACAGGGACGTGCTCTCTGATGCATCCTCTTTCTTCAGGTTCAGAAACGATTCTCTAGTGATTTGAAGAATTTCTCTCAAGCCTTTGTTTTCTTGCTACAACCAGAGAGAGAAAAACGCATTGATAGGACTCCAGAAAGAAATCAGGGTAACTGTTAAAACCTCTCTTCTACTCCAAACTAATGCATAAGGAGTAAAACACTGATTTGAAATCAGTGCTGTGTCATCTTCTCCAAGGGAGCACGAGGTTTGTGACACTCCTGCTCTCTTGGATGAGCTTTAAGCATCCCCTCCTTGGGATTAAGCTGTAGTGGTGCTTCCCCTGCTCCAGCAAGGCAAGGGTAACACAACAGCAGTGAGTGACTGGGACAGTAACTCCATAAAACACCTGGGAGGATCTTTACTCCCTTTAATATCTTTGCCCCTGCAGCTTTCTGCTCACCTCAAGCTGGGTGATGCGCTCCTGCTCTTTGCAGCCATGCCTTTCATCCACCTCAATGGCTTTTCTCATTACTGCTGCCATCTCTGTAATTTGGTCCACGTGCACTTGCAGCTCCTGAGATACAATATTTAGTAATATATTAGTCATATATTTTCTGCATTATTAAAAAAAGCAAAGCATTAAACTTGATTGAACTGCTGTGACTTTTTTTAACACAGATGTCAATTTCGGAAAACAAACTCTACTGTGTGGGCAGCCACAGTGGTCCTGGTTCTTTAAATAAACCTGGTTTGCCCCACAGTGATCTCTCTCATTGGGATGTGATACAAGCTTAACCAACTGTGATCCTCAGCCTCCAAAAGGCTACAAGTTGTTGCTGCGCTTGCCCTGACCAGGCCCTCCTATGCAGCAGGAACTGATGTGTGTTATTTTGGATATGCAAAACCACTCCACTCCTCTGAGAACAGCAGGGAAAGCCACATTCCAGTTGTTTGAAACCTGATCTCCAGTACTAGCCCATGGATAGGCATTTTTTGCTAAAAAAGATTAGGTGCAGTGGTCATCCTTACTATGTCGTATGTTACAAAACTCAAACCTGTCCTCCACTTTCTAGCTTAGATTCTTTTGCTTGGATCCACCTCCAACTCCAGCTTAGCTGTGCTCTGGACTTCAGAGGTTCGGGAAGAAGGGTTACTGCTGCCTTTCCCTGCAATGCTACATAAGAAGCCTGTGCCACTCTGGTATTCACTGCTGCTCAGTTAAGCCAGACAGTTTAATGGTATTTCCAGCAGCTTTTATTTTTCAACCTGTCTTTTATTCCAACTCTGCCATGATGCCAGTCTAGTTGTGCCTGACCTGGCCTTTGGACAAAACCCACAGTATTTATTGGCTAATATCAGGAAAAGCGGGACAGGAGGGCTGAAATTAAGGACAGCAGAGACTACAGCTAAATCCCACCTTTAAATGGTGAATTTGATGGGAGGTCCATACAGCTGGCAGATGATCAGCTTGCTTTTAAACTAGCACAAAGAACTGCCTCACTTGGAATCACAAACTTACCTGATCAAAACAAATACCCTTTAGTAAAATGAACATCAGCCCTTTCCTCTCTGCCATTCCAATTGCCCAAGCTATAATTTAGCACTCATTAAATGCCTACTCTCAATGTGAGAGGGCGGGGAAGAACTTGCTGTAAATCTTTATTTTCTTCTCAGTTTCCAGTGCAGGTGATGACATGAAACTTTTTTTTTTGAGAACTCACAAATTTAGCTTGACAGGAAGCTGTGGTCAGGCAAGGATGTACCCTTGAGAAGGACTGGGTAGGAGCTGTGGGTTTCAGATATACTGCTGTCCTCCCTGCTTCCTGCTTTCCCAGCTCATGTGGGCTCTGGATCAATACAACTTTGGGCCTGTTCCAAGGTCACTGATGTTAGGTCAGATCCTAACACAAAACTGGAAGTCTCTGCTCTGGAAGGCACATGTGGAAAACTTAGATGGGGTAAAACCAAAGAGTGCAATGAAAGTGAAAGCCTCTGTGTCTCTCTCTCCTTTCTTTTGTACGTACTGGGTTTTTTCTCTCCGAAGAGAGAAAAACCAAAAAGGGGCCACACCCATTTTAGGGCCTCCTTTCAGCTGAACAAATTCAAACAGCATGCTTAGATCAGGGTCACTACTACTGACACACCCTTTTCTCTTGCATACGACGCTATCAAAATAAATTGTTGTTCTATTTCAAGGAGGTGCTTCTTGATCTGCAGCAATGAATGATCTTGTAATAATCTGTAAACAGGCACTAAAATAATAGCTGGCACTTGGGAAAACAGCATTACTGGGAACAGGGAGGTTAACTCCTGGGATAAAATGGATTTTTTACTTAACAAGAGAGAAGTATTTAGAAAGTACTTCAAGATTGTTCAATCTTCCTGAATATGAAGCCTGAGCTAGAGAATAAATAATGACATTCCAGAAATCCTAAGTGTCAGGGTAAGGGTGATATATCTTTTTCATCAGGCATTCATGTAGGAAGAGGTTTAATGAAAATGTTGAAGCATAAATCTCTTGTTCCAATTATACTGCAAAATGTTATTTTTTCCTTTTTGTTTCTTTTTCTTGTTTTTCCATTGAAGTGCTCCTAAAAAACTACCACAGTCCATTTCAGGATGGATTTAATTTTACCCTCTTGTGTTGGTTCTCCTGAAGCTGGAGCAAATGCTCTACCATATTCTGAGGTAACTTCTGTTGAAAATTATTTATACCTGTCATTTTTCAAGATTTTATGTTAAAGATACAGTTCTAATCCAATAATTTTTTTCATACCAATGGCACTAATTACACACTTAGGATGTTGTAAGCAGGCAAGAAAGAATCAAATTCTTAAATTTTGTTTTCCCAGTAAGCAGACCCTAACTTTGCTTTGCAAACTTAAGTTAGCTGAGGTCAAAGATTACTAAACACTTAGAACTTATGTCTGTCTACACAGCTGCATTGCTCTAATGATTATGTTACATTTTCAATGAATGTAATACTTTGCTAAAAAGCTCCTGTTTAGGTCTGTTAGTGACCCAGAATAATGAATTCCCCCAAAATTTACAAGTCCTTTTGACCATTGAATAACTGAACATATACGTTTGTTTCCTGCTTCATCCAGTAATTCAATGGTCAAAAGGACTTTTAATTTTTTAAATTTATTTACAATATTTAGGGGAAAAATATCTGAATACTGAATTTTAAAAGCTTGTTCCTCCTACTCTCCATAAGCACATGTTTACTAATTATTTGCTGGTGTCACAAGCATAAGTAAAAGCCGGTCTAAAACTCTCAATATTAGTAACCTCTGGCAGTGTAACAGGACAGTTGCCTTAAAGATGTAAGTGAAACAAAAGTAAATTAAGCAAATACAGTAATGAAATGCTACCAGTTGAAAGTTTCAATAAATGAGAAGCTGGTAAGGTTGACTTCTTCAACTGATAGTTTCCTGTTCACGTTGCATGGAGTGGATTACAGAAATTAGGACTTGTACAGCTTGTACAATTAGGACATGAAGTGAGCTTTGAATTGATCCACTACAAACTAAGGTGTTAACGAAAAAACAAAGCAAGAAACCTCAATGAAGTTATTACCTTGGAATGTTGCTCTTTTAACTTCATTATTATACTTGGATCATCCTTTTTGCTCGCCATAAGCAACCTAAACATCTGTTCTCTGTACTTGCTCATGATGAGTTCCAGAGCAGACTGGTGCTCTTCGAGAGATGTGCGCAGTTCTGCCAACAGAATTTAAAATGCATTTAAGAGTTTAACACAGAGAAGCAAATCAAAATGCACAAGTATTTCAGCTTGAGAAAACTGAAATAAGCCTGTAATCGAGTGTCCCCTCTCCCTGCACCACAAAATCTACAGAGGCTCTGCAAATGGTTTTGATGGTGACCAGGCTGGGACAATTCCTGGTCAGTAACAAATAGTCTTTTTTTAGTGTGACTTTGTGTTCAGTCCCTCTGGCTGACAAAAGCCATCTGCAGTGTGTCTGAGAAGCTTTACCCCAACCACTACAAGCCACACTGTACAAAAGGCAGGAAGGAATTCACAGACCTGTTTTAATCTGCAGCTTGGTAAAAACAGAGTTGAAAAATGCTTCTGTTCAAAATATACTGAGTGAAAGGATAAATAACCCCCGAGATAAGGCAAGACTCATCTGAATTGAGATCACTGAATCTCTTGCTGAATGGAACTGTTAGAATACCTAAGGCTTTGCAGGAGAAACAGTGCATTCCTAGTGTACAGAATTCCAGAAGGAATTAATACTTCTGTACTTACACCGTAACTTGTCCTGACTGCTCCTATTATTTTCGGCAGTGGTTAAACATTTCTTCAAACAGATCCCTATATTGCAGAATTAAGTTCTGTTTATCTCCTCACTTGTGCTGGACATTAGGTAAGGACCAAAAATGTAATTTTTCCCAAATCTCTCTTTTTGTTCATCAGTCCCAGAGACTGGACTTTAGGAGTCTTGAATTATGATCAGTCAAACTGACAAATTGAAATGAGAAGAAAAAATTTCTTCTACAGCTATGTTTTGAAAAAAGATCAGTGGTAAAAGTCTATCTCCAGTGGTACAGGCTGGAGCTTGAAAATGATAGAATATTCATGTTTTACCTTTGTTTTCCTGTTGCAATTCCCTAATCTGTCTGTTTTCCTGCTGGATACCCATCACCAGAGTAGACCGAGGGCGATGTCTTGCTACTTCATTGAGCTCTTGGATTTCTTCCTGGTACTGGTTATTACAAAAACAAACCAACAAGGCCCAGCATATTTGATTAACCAAAGGCAGGCATTACTCAGCAGGTCACAAAGCACCAGTTCTACTGTCACTCAGAGTCTGTAACCAGGAAGACAATGCTTTCTTTTAAATAATAATATCAAACACACACACCAGAGGGTGTTGCACACATCCTGTCCTTTAGAGACACAAAAGCATCACCTTTGTTTTTAAACAAGTTTCATACCTTAGATGTGTGCAGTGGATACTATTTAACCTTCAGTTAATGCAAGCCGAGTTCACCATCAGCTAATTTAAAACTCATAGAGATGTGGTAAAGACAAACTTGAGGTACAAACCTCTTGACATGTACTGTGGCTTCCCAAAACCTTAAACCACAAGGCTGTGTGGGTACAAGTCACTCAGGCCCGAGTCAATAGATCCTGACTCCCAACAGATGGGGAAATGTAATACTCTTGATCTGAAGCCAGGAAGCCTCTGCTTGAGTAGCTTTACAGGGCTGAATTTCATGCAGGGTTTTATTATTTTATAGGCCCATTAACATATCTTGGGTTCATTAAAGTGACAGGATGAACTCCCATATGGAAAGTCACAAGACATCTTTACATTTTCCCAAGAGTTCTCTTGTGAAAGTCACACTCAATCTAACAACATGCCTCGAGCAGCTTAACATCTGAAGAGAAATGAGCACAGAAAAGCCCAAGAGGCTATTTGGAAACAAAAGGAGACACTGCAAAGACAAAGTATTCTGTACAGAAGAAAACATGACAGAGCCTCTGTATGATTAAATGGATATGTTGAAATTAATAGAAATGTGTAGTATTGCACTGGAGAGCAAACCAAGAGATACCACAGAGTGGTTTGTAAGACACCAAGCCCATTTCTACCAGTGCTCTTCAAATAAATGCTTGTTTTCAATATTTAAGCTGGAGTAACTGCAAAAACTTTTTCACAGGCTCAAACTATACAAACAAGCTATTTTTAGATGAGAGCCACACCTCTAACAAAAACACCAAGTGTGCATTACAGGATTAACCCAACAGCATGCTCATTCTGTGCTGCACTGAAGCACCCAGAGGATGCAAATGCTGTTACTCCCAGGAGCAAGCAGGGCTGGAGAGCAGACCTGTTTCATGGCTTCCACCCGCTTGTTGAGCGCCGTGGTCTGTTCGATGAGCGCCTCGGCCGCGCTGTCGTGTTCCCTCAGCCGCTCCACCAGCGCCTTCGCGTCCGCCAGCGCCTTCTCGATCGTGCAGCTCATTTCTGAACACGACAAAGGCAGCGTTGGCACCACAGCACCTCTGCCACACAGCACAGCTACCTAGGGGACAGATCAGCTGCCAGAGGCAGGGTACTGAACGCAGGAAAGCTGGGCAGTGCATGTGCTTCTGGCAGAGTGATATAGAAAGTAAAACAATATTACATGAACTCATTCATTTTTTTAATGCTACTTTTTTTAAAATGTGCTCTCCTAACAGACATATTTCAGTATAACTGAGGTATAAATCCAGCACAAAAGAGAATGCTGAAGGATTACAGTGGCCTGAAAGATTCTGCTGACTTAAATCAGCAGAGAAGGAGCAGCTCAAACTGACAGAGTAGAGAAAATTGCTCAGGGAAAGCTCAGAAGACGAAAGGTTCGTGTTTTGTTCACGTCTATAAATGAACACGAACATCACTGCATGGAATGGAATTGTGACATTTTCAACAGCATGGAGAAAGACAGCAGCTCAGCTAAGGAAAAGAACCAACTGCCTCCTTTAAACACCAGCCTTCTAACTGCAGTACTTGTTTACAGGAATTATGGATTGCCAGAAGTACCAAACTTGCAAAATCCTTGTGCCTACTGCCAGCAACACTGGCCTTTACAGTACATTTTTTCATATTCATCCTTGATAGATTAAGTTTCAAGACCAAGATTTTCAGCCTAAGTTTTTATTTTCTTTTAAGAAACCTTGGACTTGTTCTACTGAAAAGGAAATCTATTTAAGCTCCTTGAACAGACTTCAGCAATCAAAGAGCAGGGATAGAGGTTTATGAGATTTACGGGCCTTGTTGATATCAGGCTTACTATGTGGTTTAGGAAATGTTCTGAGGTACAGAAAGAATCAACTATATCCACTTCTTAGCTAGGCCATTTGTGAAAGTAAAGATTTTTGTAAGCATCAAAGATTATTGAGTCTTTCCTCAGCTATGTGAAAAAAAAAATCAACTTGATTTTCTAACTTTCTCAGGCACCTTTACGAATCATATCCAGGATCTTTAAGCCAAGCTTAAAAAACTCCTCAAATTCGCCTCAACTGACCTTTTGCCCTGTCCCAGGGAAGTAGTAGAAGGAAGGATATTTCCAACACTACACATTTAACCTGTGTTTTCTGGGATTCATGTGCTATCAAAAGCATTAGCATTTTGGCATGTGCAGGTTTCCTGTTTTTGAGGCAGAATTTTCATTTAACTTTCCATATTATGTATTTGATGTATCAAGGTCTTCAGCAGACTGCTGTGCTATCCCAGGTAGTTAATTTATTCAGCCTGACTTAGCAGTTTGAGGTCTTTCAAATATGACATGGAAAGGAATCAGACTGCATTGTTTCTAGGGAACTGCTTTCCTTGCTCCTCCCTCCAGTCAGATTTCCTACAGAAATACCCCAGACAAAAGATGACCTTCCACACTAACCGGCTGAACTGCTTCAGAAATTGATTTAGTGAGATCCATGGAGCTGCTGAAGAGCAGCCTTTAACTCAGCTCACAGTCCAGGAATTCTCTGGCCAGTATAAACAAAGCCTCTGAGGCCTCTCCATGAGCTGGGAATACTTTTGGCATTCAGACTACAATGCACTTAACACCTCTGACAATTTGTCAGCATCCAGATAAATTTTTAAACAGTGTATGTTTAATATATGCACGTTCTCATTTTTTCTCCAGCCCAACCACACCAGAGAAAAGGAAGCTTATTTGTGGCAAAGCCACTGATGTCCCTTTTCACAGGGAATGTGCTGGGAAAGACGTGTGGAATGCAGCCCCACAAATTCTGCAGTCACTGTCCCCTGTCAGGCCAGGGCTCAGCTCCAGTTTTCAGGCAGTATTTGTACCTCAAAAAGCAGAATCATTGTTTGTATTGTGGTAATTCACTGTGGCTGCGATACATTTTGGGCAAGACAGTGGTCCTAATCCTTGAAACTTAAAGTGCTCTCTGGCTGCCTGTGAAAAACAAAACCTTTGCCTGATCCTGGAACTGAGCTAAACTTGTGAGTTAGCCTGGACATTTAGCAGGTGGAAAAAACCCCAGTTAATCAAATATAATTGATTTAAGCAAATTCTTATCATGTATTATTTTTTATGAGCATGACCATGGGAACTGAAGTTAATGATTCCTGAGCCCTGCCCTACCAGAGATGCCTAGCTGCACAGATGCTTGTTAATGCAATCTTGTCAACAGGTAGCAGAGCAACAACTCACCCCAGCAACACTCCTACTACACACTCACCGCCTGTCACTTCCTGCTGTTTACTAATGGCTTTCATTACCAAATTAAAACCAAAAAACACCACCAAAGAATAAAGACCTCTGCGCGACCACCACCTTCTTCTAATTTTCTGCCTCTTTCTTTTTTTATCCTTACTGGAAGCCACCGTTTCCCACGGCTTGTGGGTTTTGTTACCACAGTCACCAGTTTGGCAGCGCTGAGCCAGAATGCAATTTTCAAGGAATTCCAAGGAATTCAGGCTGGTGCAAAGGTCCCGGCGTGACAGGAGCATCCCGGGGATGTCACCGCCGCGCTCCCGGTGTGACAGGAGCATCCCGGGGATGTCACCGCCGCGCTCCCGGTGTGACAGATCCCGGGGTATCCCCTCCGCACTCCCGGTGTGACAGACCCCGGGGTATCCCCTCCGCACTCCCGGTGTGACAGGGGCGTCCCGGGGGTGTCATCGCGGGGAGCGTCGCCTCCTCCCCCCAAACCGCGGCGACATCGCGACGCTGAGGCGCGACACCGGCGCCTGTCGTGACAGCGGCGCGAGCCGAGACACGTGAGGGGTCCCTGGCCTGCTCCGGCCCGCGGGTCTGAGGCGGGGGCAAGGGGTGTCCTCCTCCTTCACGCCCCTCAGGGCGCTCCGGCCCTGGGGCGTCCCAACGCGAGTCCGGCCGCGCTCCCGATCGCCCGGCGGCGGCCACAGAGGCGCCCCCCCCGCCGAGTCCCCGATCCCCTCCCGGAACTCACTCATGCCCGGGGCTCCGGCCGCGCCGGGGTCAGCCCGGACCGGCCCCGACCGATGTCAAATGGCGGCGTGAGGGGCGGGCGGCGCGTCCCGTCCCCGCCAGGGGGCGCCGTGGGGCGGGGGCGGTACCGGCCCCGCGCCGCTCTCGCGAGAGGACGCTCCATCCGCAGCCAACAGCCCCAGATCTCGCGAGAGGACGCCCCGCCCTCGTGTAGGTCCCGAGGCCTGTAGGCGTGAGCTGGGCTTTGAGTCAAAGCTCGGGATTTGTTTTAAATTGTACATCAGCAGCTCTAGCGGGACATTTAGGATTAAGCAATTGCATTGTGAGTAGGTTTAGATTGGATGTTGGGAAGAAATTGTTCCCTGTGAGGGTGGGGAGGCCCTGGCACAGGTTGCCCAGAGAAGCTGTGGCTGCCCCATCCCTGGCAGTGTCCAAGGCCAGGCTGGATGGGGCTCTGAGCAACCTGGGATAGTGGAAGGTGTCCCTGCCCATGGCAGGGGGTGGAACTGGATGGGCTTTAGGGTCCCTCCCAAGCCAGGGTATTGTGTGGTTCTGTGATCATATGCTTGTCTCATATTTTAAGAAAAAAGGGAGACAATCCGAAAATGAACGGGCTGTGTGCCTGAGAGTCATCACGAGTGAAGTCCGCAGAAATGAGCAGTAACTGGGGGAAGGTTAATGCCGGCGATCGCAACCACCGACCCCCTACTAATAACAAACCCCAGACTCAAATGGAGAGAGAGGAGAACTCCAGCTGCGAGCTAATGAGCACGAGAAGCCAGAAATACACCCAGCAAACGGGGTTGACTACTAATTAACAGACAAATTACGTAACTTGCAGCCCGTGAACGCTGATGCTTCTGTTTCTAGAAATGTATAAATAGTGTGACGTTTCGATGATCGAGAAGCCTTTGCGGGAATGCTCCAGCTCCTGCTCTGCGCATATTTGGATTCCCACGCAACCTGGAATAACACACGCACCTCCCGCCCCTCGGTGTGCGCGCGGCGCCCGCAGATCTCGCGAGAACAGGGCGGCCTCGGCGGGGGCCCCCCCACAGGTTGTCTACATGCTCTCGCGAGATCGCGGTCTCCTCCTCCGGGCCGTGCGGGGCGTCCGCGCCCAGACGGGAGCGGGAACGGGGCCGGCACCGGCCTCGGCATGTCGGGCGAGTGATCCCGGCCGGGCGCTGTGGCCCGGGGAGGTGCGGACAGGGGCCGGGCGCTCCCCCCGGGGGAGCCGCGGTGCCGGCG
>VZTI01004672.1:50570-104498 GCA_013397865.1 Struthidea cinerea
GGGCGCGCAGGCCGGACCCGGGCCCCGCGCTCCCCGCCGAGCCGCCCGAGGAGGGGGAGCAGAGTGCTGCAGGGACATGGAGGGCGCCCGGCCGGAGGCGCCCGCGCCTGGCCCCATCTAGGGCGCCCCGCGGGCCTCGTCCCTCCTCCTCCTCGGAGCGGGGCCGCGGCCGCGCCCGGGCGCGGCGAGGAGCGGGACCGGGGCTGCTGCACCACAGGAGGAGCCGGCCCAGGTGAGAAATACTTGTTGTGCCCTTAACGCTTTCCAGCGGCGCTGCCCCGACCCCTCGGCCTCCCCGCCACGCCGAGGACAGGCTGGAGTGCTCGGGCCGGGCAGGCAGCGGCCGTGGCTCACGCTGAAGGGGCCGTGGGGAGTCCTGGCAGCTGCAGCCGAGCACGGGACCCAAACCTGCCCCTCTCCCTTCCTCCGAGGAAGCCGCCGTCTGGCTTCTGTGATCCTAGTTGCTTTAGTATTTTAGGTTTTTTAATGAGCTTGCATGTATTTTTTGGTTTTGTGTGTTTTGTAATTCAGCAGAAGTACATGGAAAAACAAATTCTTACGCTAGAAATTGCCGTTTTCCGTGGTGCCCAGCGACAGGACGAGGAGCAGTGGCCATAAACTAAAACACGAGAAGTTCCACCTCAACATGAGGAAGAACTTCTGGATATTAAGGGTGGCAGAACCGTGGAGCAGCTGCCCGGGGAGGGAGTGGAGTCTCCTTCTGGAGACATTCCAACCCCACGTGAAGGCATTACCCGTTCTAGGTCACCCTGCCTTGGCAGGGGGTTGGACCGGCTGATCTCCGGAGGTTCCTTCCAGCCCTAACTGTTCTGTGATTCTTATAATTTCACACTTGGTATATTTGTCAGTGAGATGTTGAAGTACAGATGCAGTTATTTGTTTAAAAATCGAGATGTGTTTAGCAAAGACAAGACTGAAAATCGACTTAAAATTCTGGTTATGCTGCTTAAAGGTCTTTAAAGCGTCATAATAAGTTATTTTTTTCCGTGTTACTTATTTTAGGAAATAAGCTTTATATAGGAAGCAGTTTGTGTACTTCTTCTTTAAAGTTGGTTTGAAATAGAGAAGTGGGGAGAGTAATACTGTGCATTTTTGTTGCCTTTTCAGCAGTATAATTCCACTTTTCTCTGTATTTTTCCTCCTGAGAAAAAATAGTTTCTTCTGATAAAAAATGTCGTGTACTAAATATGGACTCTCAAACTTGCATATTTCTAGGATGTTATGTGTAGATTGCACAATCATCTTATGGTGTGTTTTTTCGGTTTTTTTCACCGTGTGCAATTTCTTTCTGTTTTCGATGTCTGTTTCTTTCAGGAAGAAAATGAAAATATTTTCTGAGTCTCACAAAACTGTTTTCGTTGTGGATCACTGCCCCTACATGGCAGAATCATGCAGGCAGCACGTGGAATTCGATATGTTAGTGAAGAACCGCACCCAGGGGATTATTCCTCTGGCACCCATCTCCAAGTCCCTGTGGACCTGCTCAGTGGAGTCATCCATGGAGTACTGTAGAATAATGTATGATATTTTCCCTTTCAAGAAGCTGGTAAGTCCTGCCAGCCATGCTGCATATCGTGCTTGTTACAATAAGGGATGTTTTTGTGTTTTAAGTCGTAATCTTTGTGTTGTTTAGAGTAAAATACCAAATACAGTTTATCACTTAAAAATTTGTTTTTGCTGTTTATATACTTCATAGTCCTTTAATTGGTTTTAGTGGTAGATGAATCTCATTACATGTTTAATTTTGGAACCTTTCATTGTCTTAATGCCACTTTACAACTTGGTGCAAAACATGGAGAGATGCTTTAGGGCAACTTAACAGATTTATTATTGTGCTCGCCTGAGCTATGACTTTACAGAAACTTGAGTGAAGTATTGTCTCAAGTTGAATTTTGTTGCTGAACACCCTTGGTAGCTCTCCATGAGAGTTTTGGTGTCAACTTTGAAGGAATTCTGGGCTTTAGGAAGAGGTAGGATCACCAGTTTGGAAAAGTGGGAGAGCTTCCTGGTACACACAGCTGCTTGTTTAGAAGACTATATTTTCTTAGTGATGTTTATTAAATCTTGGTAGATATTTACCCCATGATGTACTGTGACAGACTTTGGAGAATGATGTGCAGTTTACAGTATTAGAATTCACTTTATTTTGTGGCTATTCTACTGGAAATATTATCTAATTCTTAAAATACTAATGTTTTGAAATTCTAATTTGGTGTAGAGAATGATTTTGTGCTGTACAAATATAAGTAGAAGTTGTTCATCATATTACTAAGGGGAAAACTGAATATAGGAGTGTGTGATTTTTGTGGGTTCATTATTTTGAGTTTGGCTTGTCATTGCGCATTATCTCCCGACTGTCAGAAAAAAGAAGTGCAATTCATGTTTGTTTGGATTTGGGGAAGTGACCATATAACGGCTGTTGTCTTAATGTGCTTTTTTGATCCTTGTAGGTGAATTTCATTGTGAGTGATTCTGGGGCTCATGTGTTGAATTCTTGGACTCAAGAGGATCAGAACTTGCAGGAGGTATGATTTGTAACCGTTCTTCTTTTTTGTAATTCTGACTTCATTGTGAAATAAACATTGTGTTCAATGTGAAATAACTGGTTAATTACAATGTTGGTGGATCTAGTCTGAAATTGTTGTATAACAGAATTTCAAGCAGCTGCCTGTGAGCCTGGATTATTCTATAGACGAAACTTGAAAAGAATCTAGTGTCTTTAAGTAGAGACTTAAATATTTAAAATAAATGTTATGAAGAAAATAGTGGCATATTTCTTCTGTAATTTGGTGCTACTTCTAGAACTTAAATTCTTTTTTAAAACATTTGCATGAGAGGCAAATAACCTGTGTTAAATACATTAATTGTAAATATCCT
Source organism: Struthidea cinerea (assembly GCA_013397865.1). Lineage (NCBI taxonomy): Eukaryota > Metazoa > Chordata > Aves > Passeriformes > Corcoracidae > Struthidea > Struthidea cinerea. Next base: position 53,469 of record VZTI01004672.1, read on the forward strand.
CTTTGTGGTCATACTGTTTCGTACTGAAAGGGCTCATTCTCCGAAAAATTTACTTTGTGGAGGAAATGCATTTCCAAATTCTCGGAAAATAAAAGCAGAAGGCAAGTACCGCTGTTAGAATGTCCTTCAGTTATTTGATATAAGTTGTTATTATGGTCAGGTATTTTTCTGTAACAAATGAGAATATTTAGTCACAATGAATAAATTGAATTGCATAGGATAATTTAGGGCCAAATGTTTTCCAGAAAGCTGCCAACATAATGATGCTCATTAACTGTTCCGTTTGCTTTTCTCCCAGCAGTGTTAATTTGCATGTCAAATGTGTTCAAACGCTGCCTTTTCGCTGATGGTTTTAAAGCTGTGGGAGGTACCTTTGGGTAACAGTTCTTTGTTGTGCCCAGCTGATGGCAGCGCTGGCAGCGGTGGGGCCGCCGAACCCGCGGGCAGACCCCGAGTGCTGCAGCATCCTGCACGGACTGGTGGCGGCCGTCGAGGCGCTCTGCAAGATCACCGAGTACCAGCACGAGGCCCGCACCACGCTCATGGAGAACGCCGAGCGCGTGGGCAACAGGGGCAGGATCATCTGCATCACCAACGCCAAGAGGTGGGGGAGATGGGTGTCTGTGTGTCTGCTGGGGCTCCTGCCCCTGCACGGAGTGATTACAGACATTCCCACAAGGATTGCAGGCAGCTTCTTTGCACAGGTCCTTGTTAGAGCACTTCTCACCTTATCAAAGGTTTTGTTTATGAGAGTCTAACAGTAAAAAGCCAGAAGTTTCAAAGATTTCCTGCTTGAAATAGAAGAATATTCAGTGGCTTTGAAAAGGAGGGTTGATGATGCAGCCTTAAAAGAAATCCACCATTTCTTTGTAGTGACAGCCATGTTCGGATGCTGGAGGATTGTGTTCAGGAGACCATTCATGAGCACAACAAGCTTGCAGCTAACTCTGACCAGTGAGTATGCTTTTTACAGTGTTTCTTGTATCCTCTATGAAATACGGATGTATTTTTGTCACAAAACTCACTCTGATGAACTATTTGAATGAATGTCTGTGAAGCAGAAGGTGGTAGATCATGGTATTGTTGGCTGAGAGCTGGTGTATGATCATTATGTTTCCAGTATCATCCTTCATCCTCATAGGACAGGATTTCTTTAGCTTGTTACCCTCTACATCTGCTCCGAAATGAGACACAAAAATGGGCCTTGTTATACACTGTGCTTTTAATCACTAATTCATCTAAAGCAGTTTTTCTTGATAGTACTGTATTACTTTTATGCTCATCTTTCTTTGACTAAAACAGCTAACTTCTTTGAAACTAGTTTTAGTTTCTAAATGACTCTGTTGCCTCCAAATTTGGCCAAACCAGCACACTGGCACTTCCCTTGAGATAAAGAATCTTGAAATACAGAATGCATCTCCTCCGAGAAGTCTTTCTCCACCATAAGTTTTGTCTAATTAAACTCTGAAGAGTTTGGCCACAGGACTGTGTTGCCTTGTAAAGTTGTAGTAGGTTGAGATACTATTCCTGGTTGCTCCTCAGGCACTTTAAGAGCAGAAGCATCAGTCTACTATTTTTTCCTGCTGCAGTTGTAGTTTCATGGATGTATAAAGGGTCCTGCCTGGGGAATTAGGCGTTGAATCCATTGTAAAGACAGGAAAGTCTCATTCCTGTAGGTAGAAGTGTGGTACAATGTCTGTATCACTCCAGACTTCCACATCAGTATATCAGCATATATCCTGTTACATGTCCCATCTCTATGCTGTTGGGGTAGTTGTTTTCGTGTTCCCTGGAATCCCCTCATTCATACCTACACTTGGAGACACAAATCCTCTGTAGTGTCAATATTCAGCTGAATAAAGCTGAACAGATTGCACCAGTTAAGGACTTACTCCATTGATGTGTCCAAAAAGAAGCACAGTGCTATAGCATCTGAAGAGCAAGAAATGTTAGGCTTTTATTTTTATTCTGGTAAGAACTTATTTTGAAGTCTGTGCTTTTGAAAATCTTATCTGTAACCTAGTTTCTGCAGCACACTTTCAGAAACAACATGTTGTTAACATATGTTACGATTCTGTGCTCTAGGTATCAGAATTAATTTAATTTTAGGAGATAGTCTGCCACACTGTAGGCTAAGCAAAATGTTTTTATTTTTAAGTCTAATGCAGATTCAGAAATGCGAACTGGTGTTAATCCACACGTACCCAGTTGGTGAAGACAGCCTTGTTTCAGATCGTCCTAAAAAAGAGGTGAGGAGCTTAAAATGAGAAAATTTATCCCAGGATTAGGAACTGTGTCAGACTGAAAGTAGTGCAAATTATTCTCAGTTGTTCAGTAGCAAAAGCATGTGGTGATTGTTTGAAACCAAGTACATACAAAATATCTGTAATATATTCTGCTATTCAGCAGTATGCTCTGCATTTTAATGTGCTGTCTGTAAGAAAAGACTCCAGAAAAATGTCTCAACATGAAAGGCATGTAGTCCTGCATATTATTTAACATATAAAAAGGACTATAAAGGGCTACCTTCCTGTGATTTATTTCTACAGAACTCTGCTGTAGTTGTGCTAAAAAATTGTCAGTGGAAGATAACAAATTGACTACTTCCCTCTCTGAGGCAGTCACTGGGTTTGGTTTTTTTTTCTTTTTTTGGTTGCTTGGGGTTCTTCTTTTAGGGCGTTTTGGGATTTTTGTTGTAATTTTTCTTGTGTTAGTTTCTTTCTGTTTTGTTTTGTTTTTGAGCCCCAGCCCAATGTTCTTGTTGGCTAGGGAAAAAATCAAGTGCATCTTCTAGCTTGTGTTTATTTGCCTTGTGTATGTATGATGCACTTAGAGGCAGACATCTAAAAGTTACTTTGCTAAAAATTACTCAGCAAGTAAAAGATTGAAAACGTATGCCCAGAGCTGCTGTTAAGATTTATTCCCCATGTTGTGGTACTAATTTTTCCTATTAACAATTAGTGACTCACTTTTTTTAGCACACTTTTTTTGGTAGGAACTGCATCTATGGCACCTGGCATAAGCTCAAAATTCAGAATGAAAATAGTTTTTGCTTCTTCCTTGGTAGTTTCCCCTGGTGTGGGTTTTTGGGTGGTAGTTTTAGGAGTATGAATGCTTATTTGAGAGTTGAACAAACTGTACTGCTGAATGATACCACAGCCTAAACCATGAATTCCATATATCAATTTATTTCAGCTCTCCCCTGTTCTAACCAGTGAGGTGCACAGTGTCCGTGCAGGGAGGCACCTGGCTACAAAACTGAATCTTTTGGTACAGCAGCACTTTGATCTGGCTTCAACCACAATAACTAACATCCCTATGAAGGTAATATTGTGTCTACAGCTCTGTGTTAACCAGCTGCATCGCTTCTAAATGTGTTTGAAAACTTTTGATGTTTATTTTAATTGAATTTTTACATTGTTTTTCTCTCCATATCATATTTTCTGTTTTGTTTTTGTTTTTGTTTTTTTTTTTGAGAGCCCACATTCAATGTCTGTGACCAGGTTAGTAAAAATAAAGAAGGGGAAAAAAAAAAACTAAAGAAGGATCACAGAACAAAATGTTGTATTGCTGAATCTCAATTTTTGATGTAGCAATACAATTTCAGTTCTGTTATTTCAGTTCTGTTTGTATTATTTTATATAAATACAATCTTGTTTACTTCAGATCAATTTGTCTGTGATTCTTTTGTCTTTTTCTAGTTGTGTTTAGATATTCTTGACCCTTGTGCATTATAGTGACATAGTGAATCTCTTTTTCCTCTGTTTCATTATCATGCCAACCCAACATAAAGGTGTTTGTAACTAATAGCTGCTTTTTGACCAAGGGTTTTCCAGTGGGTTTTCTACTCTGAAGATCCATAAACATGAAATGGGGACAGGATTTACCTAGTTAAGAAAGATATTCAATTAAGCATCTTGTGGTAGAAGTCATGTCCATATTTTTAATTTTTTTGTTACTTGGAGAGAAATTAGTGCAGTTGAGAATGTCAAGTATTAAGTTGACAGTAATTTTCTGATCAGGCAGCAAGAGACAATTGAGACAGAAGTGTCAGTATTCAAACAAAAAGAGCCAGGGGCAGGTAACTTTCATGATAGAAAAAATTCATTAAGTTGTAACGCAGTCAATCATTAATTGCATCTTCGAAAACTAGCAATATTGTCTGGATTTTATAAGTTAAAACATGATATCAAAATAATTTTCACAGCTTTTATGAGTTTGACATGGGTCATTGCATAAATGTGACTTCAGTTTGCAAATACCTTGTCTGTAACTTTCTGACCTGTGTGCTGCTGGTGTGCCTCTCCCTTCTGCCTTTGTCCTTATAGTAATAGACTATTTTGGGTTCTCTGTGGTTTTTTCTTTGTTTTTAATTGTTTTTCTTTTTAAACTTGGAGTAAATTTTCAGAGTTACTGTTCTGTTTTTGCTAATCCTCTGCAGCTGTTTAAAGATGCAGTGTCCTCTCTACAAAAATCCATTTTTTTAGTTATAAACTTGCAGCTGCAAGTGCCTTCTTATCTTCAGCTTAAGAAATAATAAGTTCAATGTGTGGATTTTGGTTTGGATTCTTGATTCTTGGTTATGAAAAGTAGTTGTCACTCCACCCTGCAGTGACTCTTTGTTGCTGCTCAGTAAGTTGTAACTTCTGGTGTTCATTTAACATTTTGAAGGCTTCCTTAACTTCACTAATTTAAACAAAGTAGTTAAGCCTAGTTTTTACCTGTATTTGATACTCTGCACCCTGTGATGACACTTGCATAAACATGAATAGGGTTTAAAAAAAAAGAAAAGAAGAGGAAAAGCAGTTGGCTGCATCTTTAAACTGCTCAGAGAGCAAACAGTTTCCTCAACATTGCAATCCTGTTGTTGTCTGAGGCACTTGGAGACTTTTTGTTTTCTTCTGAACTGAAAGGCAAATGTAGAAGCATTCATTTAGGAAAATGGTGACTTCTAGCTAAAATAATTCTATTTCTGTCTACCTTTCTCTTTTGAAGGAAGAACAACATGCTAACACATCAGCCAACTATGATGTGGAGCTGCTTCATCACAAAGAGGCACACGTGGATTTTTTAAAGAGTGGTGAGTAGAAATGGTGCTCTGAAGGTGGCTTTTGATCAGCCTCTTTGGGAATATTCACGAAGAAAGATTATGAGCTTCAAATCCATGTAAATTTCAGGCTCAAGTAGCAAATGTTTCAGTTATTCCTTGCAACCCAAAAAACTTCATTTGTTATGTTGGCGTTAGAGTTTTTTACTCATTGACATATTTTAGTACAGCAATAGGAATATAGCAGTGAGAAAACAGGTCAAATTCAACATATGTTCAGGATATTGCCCTGAGATTTGTAGGGCATGTCAGCTTCTTACTGAGATATAAAAGGTAAGTAAAAGACCAGATGTGCAGGGAGATCGTCCAAAATGAAGTCCCTCTTGTGGGTATTTGTGCAAAATTATGCCTTGCACAATTGAACTTTGTTAAGTAATAATAGTTGGCATCACATCCCACAGGCCTGTTTATGACTATAATTGCTTTGGAAAAAACAAGACTTGTTTGGCTGTTGAGCTTTTGTTGTATTTGAAATACCTACTATCTTTTTTAATGTAAATTTGGAATTATTACCTAGTATTCCTCTGAGGTGAATTTTTATTAGCTCAACCGAAATTAGAAAAGCACAACACGAAGCCTTATGCAGAACTGTTTTGTTGAGGAAACTGCCTGATGTAAAACTTAGTTTAAAATCAGCTTATAACTTCTGTATTAGTAGAATTAAATGTCATATGATCCATAAGTAACCATTTTGGGGAGTTTGTGCTTTTTTTCCATTACTTAGAGGAAGAGGAGGTAACTCCTTTGTCATCTCCAAATGCCATGCTCCAAATTTTAGGGGAGTGGATGACTAAAGATTGATGAAAAGCATTGGGTGTCACAGTAATGACCTCAGCCTCACCCAAACTGGTGTTATGATGTTGAAATCTTAAAGCTTTATTGCTGGGGCTCAGAAGCAGTTTTGTAAAACCTGTTGGCTCAAGGAATTAGGTCTGCTAGAAAAAAACAGAAGCAAACTCTGACTGCATTTCCTCTTCACATTTTCCCCATCAGGACTTTAAGAGGAAAAAGTCTGTACTTAGATGCTGTAAATTTTGGGTTCTTTCATTTGTTTCTAAATACGTATTTCAGCTGTACTAGCTCTGGTGCTAGGAAAGCAGGAATTCAGTTACAATGGTCTTATTTCTCTGAAATGTTGCCAAGGAATTTACAGATTAAATAAATTTGGCCTTTAGATACTCTGAGAGAGAATTTCTAAAATTGTTCCAGTTAATTTAATGGAAAAATTGCTTTGGAGAAAAACAAGAGTTGTTTGGCTGTTGAGCTTTTTTGTTGTATCTGAAATACCTACTATCTTTTTTTTGTAAATTTGGAATTATTACCTAGTATTCCTCTGAGGTGAATTTTTATTAGCTCAACCGAAATTAGAAAAGCACAACACTAAGCCTTATTACAACTATTACAAGTTACCTGCATGGCTGATATGCACATCAAATGAATCCTCCTGAGTAAATGTCTTTGATATGAAATAAAACTTGTAAGATTAGACTCAACCCTACCATATTACAGTGTTGCATGTTGATGTACCTGTGTCATTCCTCCCAAATATTGTGCTGCTGTAATTCTGAAACATGCTGCAGAACTCAGTTAATCCTTTCCTGAGACGGTGAGAGTTAAAGATCATAAAGATTCTCAAAACTCAATAGAAGAAATGTAGTTTAATGTAAAGGAGTATTGATAATATCTGATTTAAGGCATTTAGGTGGCTTTTGCAAGACCAGAGAGACCTTGTTTGAAAGTATTTTAATAATAAAGCATCCATGGTCAGTAGAACACATTGAGAGAATTCAGGCTGAATCTGACACGGCAAAGAGACTGGATGATGAGGCCAAGTACTTTTTCTCCAAAAAAGTAAACTTGTCAGATGTGCCTTTGGAGGAGTTTAATTGACTTTGGGAATATAATACGTACAAGAAACAATCAGCTCTAGTGTTTGAGAGTTCTGATTCCTGTGTGCAAAATTTAAAAAAAGATACTGTCTTAAAAGTCCTGAGCATTTTAGCAGGAAAAAATTGCCTGTTATTGATAGAACTAAACATATGGGGAACTTTCTAATTGTCAAATCAAAAAATTAGTTATCTTAAGTTTTAAAGTTAGATTACATTGTGTATATGTTCATGTTACATGCACTTTGTCCCTTAAAAGTTTACAGTTGTTCTGCTGTAATAAAGAAACTGGTTGATCACCCCTTTTTCTGCCTTTCTGTGCAGGTGATAATCACGTGGGTGGCAATAGCAGAGAAGGCACATTTAAGGAAACTGTGACACTGAAATGGTGCACTCCTCGAACCAACAGTGTGGGTAGGTGACACGGAATCTTCCAGAACTGGTTGGTAACTTACACAAATCTGAGTACAGGAGAGAAAGGGAAGATCTGAGATAACATAGGAATCGTGTGGCCATTCAACTCATGCACCCTCTTAACTCTTAGCAATTTATGTTGACTCATGGAGCCAGCAGGCCGAAAATACAGATAAGAGAAATAAGAGCAGACTGACTGTTCAGTGAAGTAATTCAGGAGGTGAAGAATTGGGGTTCCTGCTGGAAATAGGGCTTGGGAATGTATGAGATTCTCAGAGCTGTCGGTGCTTGGGAATCCTCCCAGTGAGGAGGTGGTAAAAGGAGCAGACTTCTAGATTGAGAGGCATCTAGACTTTTTAGTTCTGCTCATTGTGGACTAGCCTCCTCCTCTTCCATTCTTTTATTTTGTGGATTGTTTTTTCTGTCTCTGGAATTACACTCAACTTTTCTACTCCTTTATTTTTCAGAACTGCACTATTGCACTGGAGCATACAGAATTTCGCCAGTAGATGTAAATAGCAGACCTTCTTCATGCCTTACAAACTTTCTCTTAAATGGTAAATTTGTGTCCTTGGCTAATTATTAAATGTTTTAATTTTTAATTCTGTAAATAGAGCACTTAGCACATATTGGTTTGTATAGCAGTAATGTCTTTAGACTGTAGAAATGCTGAGTTTATTTTAACATGTCGTATAAATAAGAGAAGAAGGTTGTTAAATGTCCGCAAAGCAAATGTGTTTTGGAACTTAAAGATGGGGGGAAGATGTAAAGAAGGAACAAGTATTGAAATGGAGGTTGGTTTGTTTGCAAACAAAATGGCATTACAAACATCCTTTTAATGGAAGGTTTCCTTCAGTCAGGTCATTTGATTGTCTAAACATGCAGTGGTTTTCTTAAACACTATATCTTAGTGTATTTTTCCCTAGAGATTGTGTAGTGAAAATGTCCTTTGATTAATAACAATGGTTAGAACCAAAATTAATAGCATATTTCAGATAAGCACACTCTTCTGATTTTTGTCATTTTTGATTCCTGATAAAAAGAAACTTATTTGGAGAATGCACCTCTTTTTGCTTGGTGTATTTTACTGAAAATAAGACAAAGGCAGTTTTATTTCTCTGCCTGAAGAACAGTATCCATTTTAAGCGTTAGCAAGGGGTATCAACTGATACCTTTATACTCAAGAGGTTATTTTATTACTTTTTGAAAGTTGCTTTTAATGAGAATGTTTCTGCAGCAGGGCTATTGGAATGCCGGCGATCACAACCACCAACCTCCTACCAAAAACAGACCCCAGACTCATACGAATATGTATTTTTTCCTAAGAATAATATCCTATAGAAGAAATAATTGGTTGGTCTAGGAGAGGCTTTTTGGTGTTGCTTTGTAAAATTTTAAGGCTGCTCTGTGTCAAGACAATAAGGAGATGGCAGTTTCTTGTTCAGCTGGGTGAAAACACCTTGGTGGGTTCAGATTCTTCTTGGCTGAGCACAAACCTGTATTTATGCAGCTCTGAATTTAAAATTGCAGCACACAATAACGAATGAAACTGATCTCCCTTCTACCAGGTCGTTCGGTGTTGTTGGAACAGCCACGCAAGTCTGGCTCAAAAGTCATCAGCCACATGCTCAGCAGCCACGGGGGAGAGATTTTCTTGCATGTGTTGAGCAGCTCCCGCTCGATTCTGGAAGATCCCCCCTCAATTAGCGAGGGGTGTGGTGGGAGGGTCACTGACTACAGGATTACAGTAAGGGTCTTTCTGTCCTACACTGCTGGTTCTCTCACATGGCAACAGATGCAGGGCAGTAGATGTGGAAAGGAAATTTTGGAGTGGACTGCATGGTCCAACTTCCTGTGTAATAAATACCTTGATAGATATTCAGTACAAAATACTACATTTGTTAATTAGTTGTGTACATTCGTTTTTAGGCCTGCTTCATAAAATACTTTTTGTGTCAAGGAATGCCTCCTTAATGCACTAGGAGTGTTTAAAGTTTGTTCTGGTTCTAGAAGAACATTTTTCTTGGCAAGTTTCTTCTGTGGCTTGGATACACATAGGACTATATTGTGCTTATTGTCAAAGGATAGATTGCACATGAGTGGTTTGTACAATAAATAGAGAAGAAAAGATGAAGTCGGCTTTGAACCCTGATGTCAGACAGTCAGACAAATCAGCTGACATGCATTTTGTTTATCCTTTGTTTTTTTAACACATCCTTGATATCTCTTGTAAACAAGGAGAAGTTCCTTCTGGAAAAATGTAACTGTTCCCATACATGAAATACCCTGCAGATCTGGAAGTCCTCCTCATCAAAACCCATGCACTGATTTTTACCCCATATTTCTATGCCCCTGTTTTTGTGTTCCCCCTGGTTAATGCATGTCCATCTGAGAGCTAGAGACAGGGCTGTGCTTGGTAGGATCAGGTGTGGCAGTGGGATGGTACAAAGTTAGTGATAAGCAAGGCTAAGCTGTTTAGCCCGTTCACTGAAAGCTTCTTTGTTAGAGAAATGCCTAATTGTATCTTGTTTGGTTATCATTAGGATTTTGGTGAATTTATGAGGGAAAACCGATTAACTCCTTTTCTAGAGCCCAGATATAAGATCGATGGAAGTCTTGAAATTCCATTGGAACGTGCAAAAGATCAGTTAGAGAAACATACTCGTTACTGGCCTATGATTATTTCTCAGACCACCATCTTCAACATGCAAGCTGTAAGTAATCTGGGCTGTGTAAATTTTTGTTCTGTTCCTAGATTGTGTCCCCTTGTCACTTGATGAAATACCAACTCTATTGGATGATAAATCCCTTGCCGCAAAATCAGTTTATTTTCAGCTTTATTTCTACTGAAGTAACTGTATTTAATGCAGTAGACTATTGGAATGCCATTTAAATAAGGTGGAATATTTGAACCTGACAGCTCCAGTGCTGCTGGGTAAAGAAAGTTTCTGCTTATACTTGGAGTTAGTACTAAACGGAGAAGAGAGTGGGGTTTTGTTGTGTGTTGTATCATTGCCTTTGATTTTATTCTTCTTGTTGCTCTCCTGTGACATACACACCTTTTCTTGTTCATTTCTGTTTTGTCTTGCAGGTAGTGCCATTAGCCAGTGTGATTGTAAAGGAGGCAATGACTGATGAGGATGTGCTGAATTGTCAAAAAACAATATACAATTTGGTGGACATGGAGAGGAAGAACGATCCACTGCCAATTTCAACAGTTGGTACCAGAGGAAAGGGGCCAAAAAGGTTACATGCATGTCTCTCTTTGTTGATGCTGGACTATTTTCAGAAATACTCTGTTGACAATGTTTTCATACTAAATTTTTGAAATATAGCTAAAAATAATACATAGTAAACTAAATGCTGTATGTGCACAACCCAAATGCTGTATCATTTAGGGGCTATAACAGTACTGATACTGCTGTATGTTAGGGAAAAAACCTCTAGTTTTATTGCCTAAGAATTTAAATATGTTAAAAAATGTGAAATCAAAGATAGTCACCAGGAAAGGTAAGAGATTGATACAAATTGGACAGACAAAGTGGAATAATTTCAAGTTAATGAAAAGGAAAACTTAAGTACATTATAAATGAACAGTGCATTAAAATTGGAATATATTAGAGTAGTCAAATCCTTTTGAAACAGTTATTTAAAATATGGGGTGCTTCTTTAAAATAAGCATAGAATATCCTGATCTCTCAGTCACTGGGATATGTTCCTTGTATTTTCAAGAATTGGTTGAAAAGAAATTCAGTTTCTGATTTGCCTACATGACAGGGAGTTATTGACAGTAGTGTGGTGCAATTCTTTCTTTTTTTTTTTAACCCAAATAATGTAATAATTAATTTGCTTGTCAGTACATGAGTGGCCCCCTGATGTTGCACTGCTAGCAAGCACCTGAGAGATTTCACAAGTGCCTTTTGGCAGTGAGGTCTTGTGGAACAATATGATTTCAGTGGACATAATCCATTTCAATTTAAACTTCACTCTGGGTGTTAACTGGGAAATGTTAATGTAGTTTCAAGGATGGAGTAATCCCAGGTGGAGAGACTTCCAGTACAGGAGGCCAGATAATCTCTTTGGCGTTATTTTTGGTTTGGGGGTTCTTTTTTTGTTTGTTAAAGTCTGCATTCATTCAGTAGTTTAATGACTTTGGTAATCCTTCACATGATGTGTTTTTCCTGGCCTTTTAGAGATGAGCAGTACCGCATTATGTGGAATGAGCTGGAGACCCTTGTCCGAGCACACATAAACAACTCTGACAAACACCAGCGAGTCCTCGAGTGTCTCATGGCGTGCAGGAGCAAACCCCCGGAGGAGGAGGAGCGCAAGAAACGAGGCAGAAAGAGAGAAGACAAAGAGGACAAGTCAGAGAAGTTGGGCAAAGACTATGAATCAGATAAGCCATGGCAGGAATCAGAGAGGTACATTTTCTAAAGTGAAATCAAACTGTAGCATAACTTTTGTTCTTAGTCGTTGACCACTTAGCTGGGCGTTTTAGCTTGAGGAGTTCCTGATGTTGGATTCTATCATAACCACACCACTTATTAGATATTAAACTGCTTTATGGGAATCTAAAGCATGGCTGAAAACGTGGGACAAGCAGTTGTTTTCTTTCGAGCTGTAGATAGTTTAGTGTTCAGGTTGATTAAACAACCCAGCTTGATTTGGCTTTTCTCTTCAGCTGAACATCAGGATTAATGTCCATTTCCCTCCTGTCTGTAATTCATGTTGTTATTGTAGCTTGTCTAAGTGGTAAGCACTTGTCAGTCTGTTCTGTTTTCCTTCTTTCAAACTACTTTCTAAAGAGATCCCAAAAGCTCATCGTAATAAGCTTAATTTGCATGTGTTTTGTGCATGCTGGGATCATGTAGGATAGGAGGGCCTTTTCATCTACTCTGCTGTCATCATGCTGATGACCTTTCATGCCTTCCTGTGTATGATCATTGCTACAACTTTGCTTTCACATGTGGAACAGAAATGGGGACTGAGATAGAAGGGATTTGGTGTAGAATGGGTGTGAATTCACCTAGAAAAGATAATAGGAAATTGTATGGTATTTGTATATGTATTTATTTTTATTTAGTCTTTCTTTCAAAACTCAGATACCAATTGTCTCAACAACTGAAGTGAAACTAATGTATTAAGAACCTTCCCTTTATGTAAGGCTTTGTCCAGAGGATTATTTGGCTAGAATTCCCTATTGTTTGTCACCCATTCCAAGGGGTTGAAAAAAATTTTCTTATGGTATGGATCCTGTATAATTTTGAGGAGTACAGAATGGTATCAAGAATTAAGTCCTGCTCAAGCATATTTTTCCTTCCCTTGTCAAAAAGGTTAAAAGGTCTTTTGGATCGGGAGAAAGAAGAACTGGCAGAAGCTGAAGTTATCAAAGACTCCCCTGATTCTCCTGAGCCCCCCAACAAAAAGCCTCTCATTACAATGGATGAAATGCCCACAGTTGAAAAGGCAAAAGGTAAACCAGAACAATCGCAACAGATTATTTCTTTTAAAGGTAGATGTTGTTGCATCAGTCTGTGTTTTCTAAAGTAATGAGGTGAATAATTTTGGAGTTAAAGCTAAGTCAGTGAAGATCATGTTTAATTAAATGCTAAATGTTGAGAAATTCTTGAAAAACATGTTAACCTCACCAGGTCTGTGAAAAAAGGGAGATGCCAGGACACTGTGTGGCTTTGCTGATAGACTCTTCGGTTGACAGGGGGTTGTCCATGTTCCTGCTGGTGCTGTTTGAGCTACTGTATGTGAGAAATGCTGTTTGAGGGCAGGTATCAGAAATCACTGTCTCCTGCTAATGAATATCAACTTGCCTAAGCAGTGCAGTTGTCAGAACGGGCAGTTCTCACTGACTTCTCTTCCTTGGTGTGAATTATTTTCTATCACAGTGGCTGAGCTGATGCTGAGATTGTGCATTTAAAGCAGAGTCCATCTCATGTGCAGCAACTCCTCAGCCATTATCACTTTGCATATTTTGTATTTATTTAGCCCTGTTGCCAGGTTGTTTAATATTAGTGGTTTAAACATGTTTATTACCATAATCTGTAATTCCTTTAAGATGTTATAATGATGTTAATTCAAAAATTTAATCACTTAGACTCTTTCTACTTACAATTTTAGGGCCAATGTCCTTGCTGTCTTTATGGAGCAACAGAATTAATACTGCCAACTCTAGGAAACACCAGGAATTTATTGGTCGGCTGAACTCTGTCAACAACAAAGCTGAGCTGTATCAACATCTGAAAGAAGAAAATGGGTTTGTATCAGGAAATGCATCACTACCCATATCTTGGCGGTAGTCAGTGTGGAGTTTGCAGCATTAGCTATTACTCCTTTGATGATTAAAATATCTGAATACATTCCTTTGCTTCTCAGCATTGATGGAGAACCACAGCACTGTTGGCTTCTCTTTGCCTCTGTGCTGAGCGAGGTTGACTGCTGAGAGCTGGGCTTCCCTGTGCCCAGCAAAACTCCTATTAAACTTCAAGGGGTTAAATAGTAGCTGAGGTGTTTTGCTTGCTTTAGCTTCCAGAGGAATGGCTGATACAGAAATATTGTTGATAATAAAGTGGTTGAATCTTAGGCTGTGCTGTAATGAAGTTAGCAGTATTCCATGTTCTACGAAAAGTACTGGAAAACCAAACCAGCCTCCTCTGACAGAAATCAGATGATGGTAGACAATGCTCAGGGTAAGAGGGGTGAAAATGAAGTCCTTGAAACAATTTGCCAAAGCTCAAATTTTCAAAATGGATTCTCTAGTTACATGAATATTCTCCAGTCACATGAATATTTTGTCTTCTGGTGAGGTTGATAATGGATGGGTTTTCACAGCTGACATGTGTCTCTGCAGAAACCTTTGCTTTAGATACTGATTGCTGCTTAAAGAACTATTAAGAGGAGATAAGATTGCATATGTTAGGGTAGGGAGAGATAGGACAGTTAGTGAAGTGAAAAATATTTATGAAAGCATTTAAATGTGATTTTTTTTTTTTAACTGTTGATCATTCTTCCAGTAACGAGCCTTACCAATTGTTGTCCTGTGTTTCAGAATGGAAACAACAGAAAATGGAAAAGCAGGCCGGCAGTGAGGATTAATTCTGTTTCTCGGGACAAAACCTGGCCAAATTGCAAAAATATGTAATGCTGGAATTGCTCTTGGTACTGTTTCAATACAATTGTATAGCTCTGGTTTGATTGGTTTTTACATTTTTCTAGTCCTATTTTGCTATGAAGTTTGAAATCTGCATATCACGTTAAATGAGCTGTGTGCAAATAGAAGCTGTCCTGAAGTGTTTTCCAGTCGAGCTTTAGGATGAAGAAAACCTCTGCTGCCATGGAGTAAATCAAGTAATCAAAAATGTTAGTCAGCTTAAAGTCCTTTCCCAGAAGTATTGGATACTATTTCAAAATCAGTGATGACTGTCTAAAAAGAAAAAAAATTCAGGTAATTTATAATAAGCTGATAACATTGTTAATTTTGGTTCGTGTATACTTTTTATTTATATGAGGGTTCCTCAGGAGTTCAGAATTATGGAAAAGACCACACACTTGAGTACCCAGACACTGAGCTGAGAGAGTGCCAGTCTTGGTTTTCATCTGAGGGGTGGGAGGGTGAAGGGTTTTACAGGTAAAAATTGTTGGTTTAAGGACTTTTAAAAATGGAATGGAAATGGTCTTTAGAAAGCAAAGCCTTTCAGGTTGTTGTGTTGGAGTTAAGGCTTTGTAAGCAAAAGTACAATAAAATTTTTTGCTAATAATTATTTTTTTGATGAAATGTGTTCTGTAAGATACTTGTGGTTATATGTCTGAGAGACTGAGTATGAATGGCTGTGAAATGAAAAAGCAGGTAATCTGTCCTCAGTTTCTTTGAGTAGAGCCTCTTCTACTGGGGAGTAGAATTCTCAGCTGGGAAAACTCAGCCAGTGTCTGTGATCTGATCCCTTGTAAGATTTTGTGTTGTCTTCCACATGGGCTAAGGAAAGATGAATTGCTGAGCTTTCCAAGTGTGTCAGCCTTCCTCAGATCTGTTTCTGTAAGCAACTGAAGGGCTCACAGATTGGATATCTTGCAGTTGATTTGAGACACATCTTGGAAATTTTCTAAAAGTAAATCAGTATATTCATATTCACCTGCAACTCTAAAATTCCACAGTTCCTGATGGATAGATCTGAACACAAATATTCTTCACTTAAAGTTTGTCTGAATCCTTTTTTCAGCTGTGCTAAAGTACCATGAATAATTTCAAGGTGATTATTCAGCCACTCTGATGCAGGTGTGTTTTCTGTTAAATGATTTTAGAGCTATTTTTACAGAGTGATTAAATAGTAGTTGCATGGTAATATTTTCTGTCATATTGTGAAATATTTGTAGCTTTTACAGAAGCAATTAGTAACTCTTGGAGATCCTAGTCTGAAGACTTTTATTGCTTTTATTTTTATTACTTCATTGAAAGCAGAATGTCTTGCATCACCACATCTCTTGATATCCTATCTGAAATGTTCTGATGGAGAAAACTGCCACAAAATTATTGCTTCTCATAACTTTCTGGGTTGTTTTAATGAGATTTTACTGCACATCACTCTGGATGTTTCTCTTGTTTACTAGAGGAGTTTTTAAGTCTGGGAGCTGGGGAGCATGTGAATGTCAAGCTCTGCAGTTTGCTAGGCTGGAGAGTTAGAGCTGAAAAGCTCACCTGTACCTTGGGAATTGTGTGTTACATCTCCTCATGTGCCATTAATATTCAGCTGCACTCCTTGAAAACAGGCACAGGAATGAAATACTTCATTAGCAGAAGAGAAATTTAATAGCACCCGCTACTAAAACGCATATTTGTTTAGCTTGTTTACTTAGTAAACTCCATTCTCCACATTTGGAGCATCTGCCAGGTCAGACTGTTTGGTGATGAAACGAGCAGGGCCTGGGGACTATGGGTCTGTGTTTTATGTGCTTTGAGAGTGTTACAGGGGCCCAAGAGACTGCAAGGGCTGACCTTTGCAGTTCTGGAAAGGGCATTCCATACTCCTCTCCTGCCCTGCCCAGTGGCACTGGTGCTGCTTTGCTCCTGTTTCACACTGTGCTTTCAGGTTTAGGGAAGGTTTTGCCAGCTCTAAGAAGAGTTTACAGATTAAAATTGGGAGTTATGGATTAAGTAGTTTAATCCGTAATTATGTAATTGCAAAATGCAGTTCATAATTAAGTAATGAGTTGCATTTTGTATATGATAATCTGGTAAACTGGAAGGATTTCAAAATGTTTGAAAAGTCCTTAGAAATTCTTTTGCAGAATTTTAGGAATTCTCTGTGGTCCTTGAACTGTCCCAGGTGGAAGCAGACAAGAGACAGTTTTACCATAAAGAAGGCAAGCCTGGAACTTTAGAATGTATCTTTAAAGGTACGTTGCACCAAAATGCTACATAGGATGTATTTATAGAAACACTAAAAAAAGTTTTGAAAGATTGAAAGGACAGAGACAATGTCAGGCATTTTTTGAAAACTCTAGAATTCCAAGATGGCCTAGAGACTCCAGGATTGTAGCACCTCTGAATTTCAATGGAAACATGTTTTGTGGTGGCCCTTCTATGACAGTTCTTCCTCTTCTATATAAAATGTATATTTATGAATCAGGGAGACGGAGTGAGATTTGCTAGCACTGACTGTGACCCCTCATTCCCACTGCCATCAGCTTGATGTGTATTTTCTTGTTCTGACTTTTACAGGGTTGCAATTCTACCCCTTCATCAGGAGATCCCTTTGCCTTCTTCACGTGGGTTCTGCTTTTGCCACTGCCTCTTTGTCAGGTGTAGGCCAAATATGTTCTATTCTAAATTGAAACATGGTGAAAATCACTAACTGCCTATTTATGTTTTTTCTGAGTATTAAGGATAGCACCTCGTAATGCAATTTGTCTTTTTGTGGATTTGATCTTAATACCGTTTAAAAGTTTTTAAAACTGAAGCCTCTGGATGTTTGTGATGGTCGTGGTGGGTGGTCAGAGCCTCTGGATAGTGGAGAGGGAGCTGGTATCTTGGTGGCTGGAAAGGTGGTGTGATGTGAGGGATTGGCCTGGGACAGTGCTTGTGGGAGGGACATGGTCCCAAAGGTGGGATCCATAATGGAGGTGAAGGCGAAGCCTTGCGCTCGTGTACAGGGACTTTGCGAGGTCTCAGGGCATCCAGTTCCACGTCAGCATGGCTTAGCTGGGAGTTTGTCTGAAATGTCACAGGCTGTGGTCCAGGAATCCTCCTGGGACGCCTGCAAAGCCAGCAGACCACTATTGCCAGCACCACGCCAGCAGTGGCACAAACACCGCTCAGTAAGGCACATGGGCTCCTCTGTGTCATGGAGTCGTTCTTGGCCTGGGGTGTCGGCCCAGTGCTGCTGCGAGGCCTGGGGAGGGGCTTTGTGCTGGCAGGGCAGTCCTCACTGTAGGAAATGCTGAAAGTCACATCGATTCTGTACTCTGGCAGCATGGCCTGGACGAAGTGTGGGCTCACAGACCCAGCTGGCACTCTCAGTTTCTCCAGTGCCTGCTGGATTTCATCTTCCCCGCACCAGCTGGAAGATCTGTTGGCACTTGCACACAGCGAGCTGTTGTACCAGGAGATGACTGTGGAGCCGGGCTGGAGAGCTGTCAGTGCGATGTCTTTGGGGCTGCTGGAGTTCAGGAAGAGGGAGAGCTTCTCCAGGAACAAACCCACCCTTTTCCTCTCCCTCAGGAAAGAGGAGTAGCTGTTCTTGGTCCGCACGGTGAAAAGGTGGCACGGTACCTCGGGGGGCTTCAGGAGCTCGATGGTGAAGGATTCCCAGGCTGTCAGACCTCCAGAATCTGTGGCAGACAGCACAAATTCCTGAGGGGAATACTGGAAGTCAATCTCCAGGGGATAGCCGTGCATGGCCTGCTGGGAGGTGTCAAACTGCAGCCAGCACTCGGATCCCGATGGAGAGCCGTCAGCTGGGAAGATTTGTAGGGATAACTGAGTGGAGTCACCGTCTTCCTCATCATAAAATGTGTTGGCAGGTATCGGGAAAAAGAACAGGCATCCGATGGTTGCTGTTAGGAATTTAATGGAATGAACAAGCTTTGGGGAAGTGTTTTCTTGCCCTTTAGAGAGGAGGGAGAAAAGGCAGGGAAAGAATTAGGAGGAAAAAATTGCTGTCTTGCTGGATGATGGCAAAGAAAACTTGTCAGCCTCAGGATTGTGAGATGTGCTGAAACTGAAACTTAACACAGTAAAGTCTTGTCCTTGATCACATCTTAACCCCATTTGTTAAGCATATTTAGGTATCTGTTTATTTAAAGAGCTGTAAATATCCTTAACAATGTTTTGTCTAGTCCAAAATAATTGTTAGGTCTTGTATATCCCCTTCCCAAACAATAACATCTCATTCTAGGAACTTTTACACAGAAATATCACAACATGGTATTGTTTCATCTTCTATTTCCAGCATTAATCATGGATTTTTTTGTTTGGGGATTTTATGAGAGTATGGGTGCCTGGGATGGGATTGCTGTGAGTGCTGCACATCTGCTTGGTTTGAAGAGTTCCAGAGAATTTGGGAGTGGACACCAGCTAAGCTGGAGGATGATGAAGTGTGGGGACAAATCTGAAAGGAAATCTCCTCTCTGTGACTGTCAGGTGAAGTTTGCTGCCAGGCTCAAGGAGAGAAGGATCGCAACATGGAGTTCCTGCAGCTTGTGACAAAAATGGTCCTTTCTTCTTGCCAATTCTGGATCGTGTGTATTTGTGCTTTCTACACTTTGTGGTAAGGACTAGTAAAATCATGCCATATTATCCTCTCCTTATATATTACCTAATGTAAATATTAGAGAGGGATTAATTCAGGACGCGAATATTTAGGTCATGATAGTCTGAGGACTGCATGGGTTCTAATACAGGAAACCAGAGACAACTGCAGGGTGGATGAAAATGTTGATAGCAGCTGTGTTCAGAAGCAGGAACAGAAAAGTAAACTTGTTTTTACCTTGGGTTACAGTCTGCAGCTCTTGTGAAGCAGAACGGGGAGGAAGAATCCACAGACTTTCCACAAACTGTAGTCTTTCAGATGAGGGAAAGAGCCAGGTACTTGGATCCAGGTGTGATGGCAGCAGTGTCTCACCCACCTCTGAGAAAGTGAGATCATTACAGTTCAAGGTGAACGATCATTTAGATCTATGTAAAAGGAATCTTATGTCAATAATGTGTCACAGGGTTGGGAATACAGTTTAAAGCTTTTATGGCATGTGATTGAAGACCTTTGCCAGTTTCTGCCAGCACAGGAAGGACCATGGGAAGCAGGCTGGAATCCCTTTAAAAAATGAGGGAATGCACGTGGCTTCTATCTCTGGAGAAGAAAGATTTTTTTTTTTTTTTAATATTTTTACATGGCCTGTGCTTGCAAGAGCGCTAATAACAGTATTGTGTTAGGGCTGTATTGCCCATCTGTGGGCTTTGACAGATCATAGAATCAAAGAATGGCCTGGATTGAAACAGACCTTAAAGTTCATTCAGTGCCAACCCCCTGCCATGGGCAGGGACACCTTCCACTATCCCAGCTTGCTCAGAGCCCCATCCAACCTGGCCTTGGACACTGCCAGGGATGGGGCAGGCACAGCTTCTTTGGGCATCCTGTGCTAGGGCCTCAGCATCCTCACAGGGTACAATTTCTTCCCAGTATCCAACCTAAACCTCCTCTCTGTCAGTGTGAAGCCATTCCCCCTTTTCCTGTCACACCCCACATGCTCTTGTAAAATAGTCTCTCTCCAAATGATGCTTGCTGGGACACCTGATTGCAAAGCTAAAGCCTTAGGCTTTGGGTACAGACTTAATGTAGGTCTAATAAAGTTTTACAAATAAGATGGCTTTGAAGGGCGTTAACAAGGCTTGGAATTCTGCACTTCGTAACTGTTTAAAATCTCCCATGTGTACATTTTTACAGATTTAATGTAAGGTGATTCAGGCATAATCCCACAAATTTACCCAACTGGCACTGCAAACAAACCATCTCTGTTGTCTAGTATACACTTAAGCCTGAGTCACAGATTCATGCAGTTGAAGGAGAAGGCAGACTAAAAAGTGTGTCTGGCCTAATTCTTTACTCCACAAGATACTCAACTACTTCTGTGTCATTTTTGATAAATACTTATTGTTCAGTTCTTAAAAACCCTCCACAATGTTCCCCAAGCATATTTTCTAATGTTTTATCATCCTCACTGTGTGAAAGTTTATCTAATGTCTAACTTAAATCATCTTAACTGCGCTTGAAGGTCATTAGTGCTGTGTTAGTTCCCAGGGGATTCTGAGAATGCTTCTTTCATCTTTTAAGCAAAATATTATGTAAACCTATGTGTTTTCTCAGTCTTCTAGACTAATTATTTCAGTTTGACATGTTTTCTAGACCTCTGACCATCCTTGTGTTCCTTTGGAGATTTTAAGGGTCCACATCTTTCCTTAGATGGGATGGCCAAAGCTGGGCCTGGTCATTCAGCTGAGCAAAAAAATTGCGTTCCCTTATTGGGAAGACTGCTGCTGGCACCTCCCTAGTGCAGGGAAGTTGTGCTTTTGCACAAGAAACTGTATTGAACTATTCTGGCAGGACTCAGGGCAGGAAAGAAGACAGAAGGAAAGTCAAATCTTAAACATACCTGGTATGCTGCTGGGCAGGTGAGTAGTGGCATTAAATAAAGTCACCAGAGGTCCTTCTACAGCATCTGGCTTGATGCCTGAGATGTGTGTCTCCAAGGTAGGCTCGGTGACATTTGGCAAAATCCCACTTGTTCCCAGATCTTTGTCTGAAAGCAATTCCTTTGTGCCACTGGATAAAATCCTTGTGGGTTGTGGCTCTGTTCTGAGCATGCTGCTGCTGCAAGGAAGGAATGTATTTGTTGGTCTGGATAACCTGGACATGTGAAAGGCAGAAAAGTCTGGCACAGTAAGAACTGGAGCGGTGTCAGGGTGGGACAGAGTGATCTGACTTGGTTCATGAGGTGCTTCAGCTTTACCAGGGACAGTGCTGATTAATGTGTGAGGAAAGCTGGCTGAGGCTTCGGGACTGAAAATCAATTTGGAATAGAGGGTCTGTGCTTCTCTCTGGGCTACAGAAGAAGCTGTGCTTTTCCCTCCAGCAAATGAAAAGCCACTGGGCTGTGGGATAGTCACAGAAGGTTTAGACTGAGGTTCACAGCCATTAGTGAAGACTTGGCTCAGACTGCTTCTTGCTGTGACAGCTGGGAATGTGTCATTGATGGGAGATGTGAAGCCAGACAAAGTTGTGGCCCTTACTGAAGCTTTTTGGAATAGTGAAGGGAGTGCTTCTGGAGAGAGGGATGCACCAGAAAGCTTTTCAAGTTCTGGAAAGTGGCTTTTTGCCTCATGGATGTAATCTGGCACTTCCGATACTGACATTGTTCCTGGCAAAAATGGGTGCAATTCTGTCTTGGGAGAAAATGCCATTGCTGAGCTGTGAGGCCATTCCTGAAGAGTGTTTCTCACCCACGGCCTGGAAAGCTGCTCTGTGCCGGAAATGATGTCCTGTAGGAGACGGTATGTGGATATCTCTGATTTACTGGGAAGGAAATATGAGTCTGTCTCAGGCACATGAGGCTCTAGCTGCTCTGACAGCAACAATGTACCAGAAGCTCTAGCAGGCAGCACTTCCAGTTCAGAGAAAAGAAGCCTTGTTTCAGTCATCAGTGAAGGTGAAAGATCTGGGCAATGAGAGTCTGCAAACATAATAGATACTGAGGGGTTAGTTGGCATGTCCTGTGCTGAGTCCATTTCTAAGGTGACCAAGCTTTCTTGACTTGCAAGGTGGATATTATTCTGCATCTTGTAACTTGCCATGGTTATACTTTCTGCACAGAAAGTTGATAAGCTCTGAGTAGGTGACAGCACAAGTGGTGTGAGTAACTGGCTTGGGCCAGTAAAGAGCAAGGGCCTGGAAGCCTCTCCTGCAGCTGGTCTCTGGGTCATTCTAGTTGGTTTTAACGCAGGTGTTGGTGTGATCATTAATTGCCTGCGGTGTAGTCTTGGAGACTTTCTTTCATAATCCCCTCTCCTGAGTATTCTCCAGCCTGCAATTTCATACCCTAGCAGCCGTGAGAGGTGATGTGAGTTCATGTTGTGCTGCAGGACTTGGATGAATTCATGGAGCAGGGCAAAGCCTCCGCACGTGACCGGCCAGGAGAGCCCCACGTAGTGGTTGGTGGTGAGGTCGATGTGCCCAGTGTCCTCAGCCAGGACGTGTGAGCCCCTCGCTGCTGGGCCTGTGTGCTGCAGCAGGGTCAGCAGGGAGCTGTCCAGGTGCAGGTACTCAGCCATCCTGCACACCATGGACAGGCGCTCCTGGACGTCCAGAGTTTCTGCTCCAGCAGAGAGAATGATTTCAGCAGAAGTGATGGGAGCTTCCTTCCCACACCTGACATTGAAAGTCCAGAATTAAAGTGGATAAGGATAATTCTTTTTACCCCTCCCAGTTTTTGTGAAGATCCCTGTTTGAATTTAGTCAGTCATTGTTCAAAATTTTACCTTTTAATCCAAAACTTCCTTCTCCTTGAATATATGAATGTTTCCCATTCCGCTAACTTCACTGATCACTAAGTTTTTTCCCACTGCTTGTGCAGAACACAGCGGTGTGGTCTGAATTTCCCAAATGCTGTCCTCATTATGGAAGTAATTAACTTCAGAGATATTCCCAGTCCGTTAGACATCAAACGTAGGTACTTACACTGAGAAAGTACCACCACTGGTAACAAACAGTGTCTCGTGGAGGCAATTTGGAGCCTCACTGGGAGCCTGCCTCTCTCCCTGCTCACAGAAGAGTTAGGAACTGGAGCAGGGAGGCTGGATGCCACCTGTACAATGGAGAATCAGTGTCCGTGTGCTGCTGGGCTTGCAGTCTCCACGCCCATGTCTGCTGTGCGCTGTTGCTCTGGGACAACAAAGCCTCCGGCTTTTATATTCAAAATGTGCTTGTTCAATATTTTGTGGGGTTTTGTTCTGGTTTTGGTTCCCTGACGTCACATTTCCACAGCGGGAAAAACCCACCCTGTGTCAATTAGGGAGCACCCATCTCTTTTTTTTTTTAATCGTTTTTCCCTTCCCTCAGTGATTGGAGCAGAAGCCACGGAGGCCAGCAGTACTCACTGGTAGCTGTTTGGCATGCTGTTCAAATTCTGCATTTCCAAGGATAAACTGCTGTCCTGCACGTGGATGGTGAAGTTTCCAGCAGCCCTCAGTGTTTCCTGGGTAGGCATCCCTCTAGGGGCAGCAATGTTGAGCAGGTACACTCCTCCCTCCCCTGCCATTGGCAGCCCTTGCAGCGTGTTTGTTTCGGGGTTGAATTCCAACCATTTTGGCAAATCTGCACCACTGGCTAAAGTGACCTGCTCCGTAAGAGGATGGCAGAGGAACAGAATTAGTGATAGGAAATGGTTTTACTACTCCAGTTTTACATACTGTAAGCTCTAGCTGGACAAAAGTTCAGAAACTGATCCATTTGGAAATCTTAGAAACCACAGTGCCTTGTTTTTTCATGTAGTGCTTGTTTTGGGTGTTTTTTAGCATAGTGGCAACATCTACTGTCCACTTCAAAGACTATGCATTCTTTAGACTGCAGGTAGACAAAACACGTGTATGTAGGTTGTTTACTTGCTCAGTAGGGAAGTGCTGCACTGGCAGTGAGTGCTGGTGAGATTTTTGCCATCAGTTCTATATGTTTCTAATATATCTGAGGCACTTTTTAGAAGGAGATTGTTAGTGAGTTAATTTTAAACATAAAGCGAATGTCTTTGCTGCAGGATTGTACCAGGAAGCGTATTGAATAGCGTTACCTTGTACTGAGTTACCGTTCCCTGAAAGGCAAATGCTGGCACTGGATAATAGAATATTTTTCCCATGAGGACAGTTGCATCTGGGATTATTCCTTGCAGGCTCTTTGCTTCTTCCCATCTGTTATTCAATCCCTTGGCAACCTCAGCAGGGGAGCTCCCACAGACAGACAGCAGCGCAAAGAGAAGAGGGAGCAGGAGCAAGACACTCAGCCCTGGGGGCACAGGGGACCCCGAGGCAGGAGAGCTGTGCTGGGTGTACCCTGGGTCCCTGCAGGCATCATCCATCCTCCTCCAGCACTGCTGGCAGCCGGGTGCTGCTACTGGAGCTGTAGGGGAAAGAGAAAACCCAAACCCATGGGCACGTGCTCCTCAGATCAGCCAGCCCCATCTCCCAGGGAAGCAGAATGCTGCCAAATGTCTGAGGCTTCTCACTGCATTGGTTACAGCCCTGCTGGTCTCTTTGGGCCACAGTGACATTTG
Source organism: Struthidea cinerea (assembly GCA_013397865.1). NCBI lineage: Eukaryota > Metazoa > Chordata > Aves > Passeriformes > Corcoracidae > Struthidea > Struthidea cinerea. Next base: position 78,198 of record VZTI01004672.1, read on the forward strand.
GGGAAGGCTCTGGGCTCCAAGAAGCCTTGGTACTCACCATCGCTGCTCCGTTCAGCCAAAGGATTTCCACGGGGAAACAACACGTAGCGCAAAGCTGGTTCATGATGCTTTTTAACACAGTTGCCTTCAGTCTTGCTGTTGCTCCCATCTCTGTTTCTGTTGTGATAAAAACCCACTCAGAGGTGAAATGCTACACTGGGGCCTCATCAGGGGGCCTCCAACATATGGCTCAGGGCAGAGCCAGGTGAACAGCGCAGTAACCTGACCCGCCAGGATTTTGTGGTGTAGTGGTAACAAAGGGAAAGGTGAGTATAGCAAATGGCACTGATCTCGGGTACAAAGCAGGCTGAGACTCACTATCCCTCGCTCTGTAGCATCAAGGGCTGGAATTACATTTGCTACGTTTGATGCTGCTTCTACAAGAGAGGATAAGAGAGCATTAATAAGGGCTCTCATAAACCTGTGAGTGGCTTCCAGCTTTTAGATGAGCAGTGCATACAACATGCTTGGTCCGTCCTGCTTAGGACAGCTTTGTTTAAAAGCATACAAGAAGCAAAGAACATTTACTAGCCCAAATGATACAACTGAGAAAGCACGGATGATGTTCTGGAGCCAGATGACTGCAGCAGCAGGGCAGGGAGTGCTCCTTTCTTGGTACAGCTCTGGCAGCAGGATGGCTTGAAAACCACAGCCTGCTTTGCTTTGGCCCTACAAACCCAGTGGCCATTTATCAAGGAATCAGGTTTTGCTCTGCTGGCTTTTAACAAGTATTTTCTTCCTTCTGTTTGTGGATGTGCTTGCAGTAGTTGCCAAGCTTTCTGTCGTGCTCCATTGCGCAGATCCATTTTAGCCATGAGGGGAGCGTGCTTTGGATAGAGCAAGAAGTGGTGATGCAAATCTTACATGAAGACAAAAACTGTGTGATATCTACCAGAAGACAATGGTTTGCTAGAGCCTGCAGTGTGTTCCTATACTCTGGGAAAACTAGAAACCCACTTACCCTACTGATAGGTGTGCAGTGCTTGATGTCTGCTTTTGGCCAGAGATGAACATTTATCCAGCAAAGTCTGTTTCCCTTGCAACCAGGACTGGCTCTGAATAAATCAAAAGTTTGTGTTTCTTTGATTATGCTCAGCTGTGCTGAGAAACAAGTTGCTACATTCACCTCTCCATTTTTCACTGTCAAAGTCTCCCGTGTTCCTTTCTCCTGCAATCCCTGAAAACAATGACAAGTCCTCATTCACCCGTTATGAAAAAAGGTAATAGGTGGTGGGACAGAAGTTCAAGTTGGAGATGAGGACTTTTATTTAGGGAATATCATTCTTACGCAAGGGAATGGGTGCTTGACAGCTGACTAATCCCTCCTGATGATTTTGCCTCCTGAGAGCTGAGTAAATATTGCCATGTAACCATGCATGAATCATCAGCGTGCTCTGAAATGATGGGAATACTCCGAGATCCCTTGGTTGCTGTGAGCTGACAGGAGTCCAAACCACCCCTGGAAGGGCAACATCTGCCCAGTGCAGGAATCCAAAGCCTACGGACACACCTGTGCTTCAGGTGGGGGAATGCCAGTGAGTGTTTCACCTATTTGGGTCCTGTCCCTCCTTAGTAACATTTGTCCCCCGGCTTTGACAGCAGCAGACATCGTGTATTTACTCTGTAGTGTATTTACTCTGTAGTGTCAGGTGAGGCAGAATATTTTCACACTGCTTGCTATCGTAATGTTCTGGGTATAAACTTACTGAAACCTCCCATGAATGTACAAGGGCTTAAAAAAATTAGATTTTAAAAATTTCTCTGGAGCCTCCCTGTAATCCTCACTGTTGTATAATTACTGAGCTCATAATGAATTGTTCTTGTTAAATTGCAACAGAGGCATGTGGCAGTCTGCTGGGTGAATGCCTTTTGATAAAAACAAAAATGAGAGTGGGAGAGAGACTTCATACAAGAGCACGTAGTAACAGGACCGGGGGAATGGCTTCAAGCTGCAAGAGGGTGGGTTTAGATTGGATATGAGGAAGAAATTGTTCCCTGTGAGGGTGGTGAGGCCCTGCCACAGGCTGCCCAGGGAAGCTGTGGCTGCCCCATCCCTGGAAGTGTCCAAGGCCAGGTTGGATGGGGCTCTGAGCAAGCTGGGATAGTGGAAGGTGTCCCTGCCGATGGCAGGGGGTGGAACTGGATGAACTTTAAGGTTCCTTCCAACCCAGGCCATTTTATGGTTCTCTGAAACTATCTCAAACGTCACTCTCTGTCTAAATGCAGGGAAACTTGGGAACAAATGTAGCTAATGCAGAAACAAGGGCTACTCGCTTGAGGTATTTACTTCCCACACAGAACCAAGAAATATCAAAAGTTTCATGGAATAACTTCATTCTGATGTGATTTCATGGCCAGAGTGCAGAGATAAAGGTGGGCAACTGTAATCCAAAGCTCACATGAATCAAACAGAATCTTTTTGGGGTACCTGTAAGTACTTGTAAAGACAAAAATAATTCATTTATTTTGCTCCACTTCTATCTTTAGACACTTTTTCCTACAAGCATGTGCTACATCTATACAAATGCGATTCTAAGACTGGGAAAAAAACACCCCTTAATCCTTATCTGAAACACCAAAGGACACAACTGAAGGATACACTATCTTCTGTTTTCTTTTTGGGTGATCTCGTAAAATGGAAATTGTGACTGTCTTGTTTCCCTGTGCTGCCCCTGCTTAAGGCTCTCTCTTGTCACTCCTTCTTAGAAGAAATGGGGAACAAATGTCCAGTACTTCCCTGTCCATGTTTAGCAAGCCTGCTTGGCAGGGTTTAAGGTCTCCTACAACACCCCAAATAGCCTAGAATGGTTCAGCTTTACAGCCTAAAACACAAAGGTAATTTTTTTTTATGAGGTTGTTTTTTGTATCTATTAAATCCCCAGCACCTGGAATCAAGGAATTGCTTGGCAATTTTAACTTCCTTTCAAGTCTCTTTGATATTCCAGCCCCCTTCTCTGCTGCAAAGGAAACCTAGATCTTTTCCCAGCAGCCCCAGAAAACTCAGCAAGCAGAAGGTGACTTCAGAACAGTATATTGGTGGTCTGATTCATTATTTTTGCAATGTCTGAAGCTGTCAGTGCTGGCAGCCCTGGCATCCATGCATTGGTAACTTGCCAGGCAGTTTCAGAGCGGTTTGTGTGGACAAAACAGGAAGCCTGGTAGTAACACATTTTCTGCTGAATTGTCCAGTATGAGTTTTCCACCTTTGACTGAATTAAATTCCAGGAAAAGCCTCCTGTGTTGGAGTTGCCTAGAAACCCGTGGAGATATGCCTGCAAATTGGCTGTTGGTGCTTTGAGTCTCATGCAAAATGTGGGAGATGTTTTTGCTTGGACTGTTGCAATTAACATGTTGCCTTTTTCTGGAAGGCAGAATCCTGGAAACTGGGTGTTGGGAAAGGCAGAAGTTGATATGGTGGAAGAAAGGAGCCTGTATATTACAACCTGTGTGTCACAACCATGTCACTCCTGTGTTGCCAAATGTGAATTAATTAGAAAGTCAAAGTTTTGGTATCTGGGATAAGCGTCAGAAAAAGGCTTGGGTTTCTTTTCATGCCTTTTCTTCAAAATAATGATGCACCCCCTCCCCACCCCCAATGTTATTAATTTTATCATGCTAGTGTTTTATCTTTAAGTGGCTGCCTCAGGTTTTATTTCTTTTTCTCTTATTTTAAAACAAATGGGAGAAAGAGTGGAAAGGACAAAGGAACAACATCTGAGGGAAAGCTGCTTCTTAAACCTTGTCTTTACTTGCTTCTACTTCTCATTCTGCTTAGCACTGGGAAAGTCTTTTCACTTCCCACCCCACTTCCCTCCCAAACCCTTATGTTTCCTCTGAGAAATTGTCTACGTGGGAAAGTTTAAACATGAAAGTCAAGGGATGATTTTATACCAAGGTTAAATTTTAACTACCCTTGTGAACACTGTTGTTTTGCTACAAGCACTTTTTCCCCCAAATTATGGTTTTCTTTTCCTCTTTAAAGCTCAGTTTATGACATTGCAAACTGATTAAACTGAGCTGGAAAAGGTTGCACTAGAAGGACTCAGGCACTTACAGAGTTACAGCTACATATCTAGCAGATAAAGCTTTCCTGCTCAGACAAGCCCTCACTATTTCATCTTAGCTGTTGGTTGGGTTTTTTTCCTAGGGAGAGCTCAAAAGTGAGAAGAAAGAATTTACCTCAATTATTTCACTTTCTAAAGCACCATCCTTTTGTCTTCCATTTCAGCTTCTTTGAAAATGAGGAAAACGGGTCACATTCAAAATGTCTTTTTTTTTTTTTTTTTTTTTTTTTTGGTTGAAGNGGAAAACCGGTCACATTTAAAAATTTTTTTTTTTTTTTTTTTTTTTTTTGGATGAAGGTTCATCTCTTCATAAACTTTGAAGTAATATTAAATTTTGGCCTTTTCAAAGTTATTAGTTATTCAGTAATTCCTTTAAGAGAAAGATCACTAGGTTGGCCTGAATAAAGATGCTCTGTTACAGGAAGGTTTTGTTTGTTTTGTTTCCCACTGTGCTCTGTGGGAAGGGAGACAGGAGAAGGTGTTAGAGCTGCTCAGAAAGCAGGACTGTTGCCTTTACACCTGTTAAATTCATTGGGAGACCTGCAAACCTTTAAAACCTCATTAAAACTGCTTCTCTCTCCAGCTGTTAATACCAACATGGGCTGTCACTTCAAAAGGGATTTTAGAAATCCTATCAGCTGATACCACTCTGAGCTGTCCTGCATGGCAAAAGGAGCTATTGGCTGAAGTCTTCTGGCAAAGTATTCGTTGTTGTTTTGATTTTTTTCCCTTCTGCCCTTTTTCTGGTCAAATGGAGGAGTCTGAGCAGAGCTGAGGTTTGCACAAACCCCAGTGCAGGACGGAGGCTGGTGTGCCAAGTTCCAGCCTCGTGTGATTTTTCAGAAGGGAGTGGGATATGTACCAAGCAAAGAGCACAAGGTTTATAAGGGCCAGGCTGACAGGACCTTATTTATGGTGCCTGCTGCTGCTCCCGGGCCCAGCTTTTGCATTCAGCCGGCGTTGCTGCCTTCCCACAGCAGGCTCTCAAACCAGTTGCTGTAATAACCCTAAAATGGTCTGTGTTTCACTCAATGGGCTCAGTTTCGCCTCGCTCTTAGCTGATGTGACAGTTTGGGACAGAGCTCCCTTCCCCTGGCACCAGCCCCAAATTTGGCTCACAGCTCTCTGCTAAACCCAGCACTGTCCCTCCGCTAACACAGATGCTGCTGCCATTGCTGTTTGTATGAGATGGTTTCTGTCTTCTCTGCTGGAAAGAAGGAAGAAAAAAAATCACATTTCCACGTGATCAGCTGTGGATCGTCTCATAAGGAGAGTGAACTCAGTCGTGCCTGGAAGTGACGGGGAAGCTGCAGAGGAGATGGCAGCGTTGCCCAGCGGGTGAGAGGCTGGCCGGGTCCGGGGTGTGCAGAGCACCTCGTTCCCCCTTAGGCACTTCCAGAGGTGCTGAAAACCGGGCAACTGGGCTGCTCTCCCTCCCTCCCTCACCTCTGCTTGTTTAGTAAAGCCAGTCCTAAAGCTCTCTCCAAAAAGCACATAACAGCTGAGCCCCGGTGCTTTCTGTGTGGCAGAAGCCGAGAGGCTGTTGACTGATGGGGGAAAGGAAGGAAATTTACAGCCAGAACCCTCTCATCAATTTCTCCTCCCAGATGTTTTTCTTTCGATGTTTGTTTTACTTTGGCTATTGACTAAACAAATTGCCGTCGAAGTGGTGCAGCTGATGGAGTCTGGTCTCCTTCAAGTTTTTCTGCAGTTCTCTTTCTTCTGACTTAATGATCTCAGCTTCATCCTCTGCCATATTTTCCACAGGGAAGGGCAGCCAGGAGCCGAGCAGGGCTGCTTTTGGCTTTTCCCTCCCTCAGTGGGGACATGGTTTTGAATTTCTGTCCTTTAGCCAGCCTCTAATTCTCAAAAAAATCTTGAAATAACATAATTTTCAAGGCACCCATAAGATCCGTCCCCACCCCGCCCCCCACCCCCCTCCCTATCCCAATGCGCTAAACTGGCTAATAACGGGATCAGGCATTTCTGGCTGGGGAGAGGACTGAGTTCTTGAAGGGGACAGACTGCAATTGGACAAGCTTTGTTTCCTCACGGCACCGAGGTGCAAGTCAGTCCCTGGAAGCTTGCTTTGTAAAAAGGCCACTTGTTTTCTGCATCCCTTGGAGCTGTCTGGGCGAGCTGCTCCTGCTGTTGCTAAAAGCACTTGAGCAGAATAAAAATCTGTATCCTCAGCAAAGCACTTGAGGCTTTATTCCTCTCTTTCTGTTTCCTCAATTGCAAAGGAGCAACAAAAAGAGAGGAATAAAGCATGGTATCACTTTCAAACAAAGAAATTTCTATGATAGTTACAGTAAAAGTAGTGTTTATGTTCACTCTTGACTTGACAATGTTTACAGCCTCCTTTCGAATGGGTTGCCCAGTTATGGGTGGGATTCGGTTTCTGCCTCTATTTTTTTTCAGTTTATGCCAGTAGTCCTTTTGTAGGTGAAATTAAGTGTTGCCCAGAAAACCACACCACAGGCAAAGTGTTGTCCTGTTTGTGAAAGCAACAATTGAGGCCTCTGCAGAGGCAGCTGACAGGAAAGCTGACTCTGCTTTCACGTCTGTCAGGAATTATATTGATTATCAGTGATGAAGCCAGATCTTTGATAGGGGATTGAAAGTAATCCCTAAATATTTAATATGCAAGAATTAAAGGCAACCAATTTGTCAGATTTTAGAGTGGGTTGAGACTTGCTCCAAGGCCCTGGTAAGTATGTGCATGACTCACGTTGAGGTGCTCAAGGGTTTTTAAGGAGGCTTATCGGTATAATAGGGAGAAAAAAAGAGGGGTGGGGAGGCAGCTCTTGAGGTTTTGAGTGAGTTTAACAGAGGGAAAGTGAGTGAGCTATAAATTCTGTTGAACTTGGGGGATGGAGAAAACCAAACCAATTTAGTTTATATGGATGCCACGTGCCTGAAATGAAATTATGCATGAATTAATGCAAAAAGCCTTGAGCTGAGCTTCATAGCTGCTCTTATAAAAGACAGCAAAAGTTTTTGTGGGGCTGTATTTTCACAGCCAGGTCTCAACAGCACGTTTTGGTGCTGTAATAAGGTGTTTGATAAACTAGCTAAGTTTTTAGGAAAAGTTCAAGCTCTTTTCTTGCAGTCCTTCGGAGCTTCTGGAAACTAAATTATCTATTTAAAGTCCTAGATCTGGAGCTAGGAGCCTTACTTCAGGCACTTATTTCTGCAAATATTAGTCTGGCTATTCACCTTGTTTTTAAATTTTATTTTCAGGCTGTTGTGCCTGGATGCTTTTATTTGCCTACATAATGTTTGTTCTTGCAACAGTCCCTGCTCTGAAAGTTGCCGGGGTAACAGCTTTGTCTGTTGTTTCCATTTGAAATGGGGTGAGAGTGGCACCTCGACCTCCCGGCTGGGTGCTGGACCGGGAGCCAGCAGAGCTGGGTTCCATCCTGCCTTGGCTGCTGGCATCTGCCTTTGCCCGAGGCGCCCTTGGCAGGAACCAGCAAAGCATTTCAGTGGTTTTATTTATTTATTTATTATTGATTTATTTGTTTGTGTGCCTGTTGTTGGGCAGCCACTCAGTCCCTGCCTAGCAACCTCTGGCATCCACAACATTTACTTCAAGGACTCTTCCCACACCCAAGGGCTTTCCTCACACCTCGCTGTCCACCTCTGACCCCGACTCTCCTTGTCCACATCCCAGAGGGACCCCAGGCCTCTCCCTGCTTCCCCCAAATTCCTCTGTAGCTCCTGCCATTTGCCTCTTGGTGTCTCCATTTCCCTTCTGACCCCATGTTTGCCCTGTTGGCTTCAGGACTGGTTGTCCTTGTGGCTTTACCCCTGGGGATCTGTAATTGCCACCAGCCTGTTGGGCAAATGCTAACTTTTTTTCAGGACCAGCTGCTTGGAGAAAGGAATTTCAGGATGGTTCTTCTGAAACTCACAGATGTTTTCTTTGTTTATTTTGTTTCTACCTACTTTCCTATTTCTCGAATATGCCTGGACATGTCAAAACAGCGATGATCATCTTGCATTAAATAAATTAACTTAATGCTGCTTGACATCATTATCTTTAGCTCATTCACTGAAAGCACCTAAAGAGAAGGGTTGGTCTTGGTTTTGCTAGGATTTGCATTTTTTGTTGGTTTGTTTTTTGGGGTTTTGGTTGGGTTTTTTTTGGTGGTTGATTGTTTGTTGTTTTTTACAGGAGAAATGCTTTAAGCTCACCCTGCAGACCAGTGGCAGAGCAGGACTGTGGGCAGGTCTCCTGAGCTTCCTCTGATCCCACTCCTCGCTGGATCAGCATCTTTCACTGCTCTGGCTTTGGGTCTGAGAGAAGTTGGGGCTGTTCAGCCTGGAGAAGAGAAGGTTGTGTGGAGACACAACAGGATCTGAAGGGGCCCACAAGGAAGGTGAAGAAGGACTCTGCATCAGGAGCTGGAATGACAGGATAAGGAGTAATGGGTACAAAAGGAAAGAGGGGGAAATTGGGCCAGATATACAGAAGAAATTGTTCCCTGTGAGGGTGGGGAGGCCCTGGCACAGGTTGCCCAGAGAAGCTGTGGCTGCCCCATCCCTGGCAGTGTCCAAGGCCAGGCTGGATGGGACTCTGAGCAAGCTGGGATAGTGGAAGGTGTCCCTGCCCCATGGCAGGGCAGGGCTGGAACAAGATGATTTTTAAGCTCTCTTCCAACCCAGGCCATTTTTTGGTTCTAAACTGAGTTTGTGGGACCGGGCTACTGAAAAAAGCCATTTATCTCCCAGCTCCGTGTCTGTGTGTCTGCCAAGTGATAATTGGGGGAAGAGAAGCCCAGCCCTCATGATGCCCATTTGGTCCATGACTGACAGATTTATGACAGGCTGTAGTTTCCTCCGTTTGTCCAGCGGCGAGCGGCAGGGCCGGGCAATTGTGTGCCGGCCTTCCCAACGGAGAGCGCTTCCAGCTGGATCCAGGGCACAGGAAATGATCTAGCGAAAGCCTTTCGGTGACAATTAACAGAATTCCTGCTGATAACTTTTTTTTTGTCTTCTCCCTCAGAACGTTTTTACAGCAAGCCCTAAGTGGCTGCGGAGAGGCATTGGAGGTGGGTGGTTACAAATATTTGATGAGTGTGTCATGGACCAGTTTTATTTCTGTTGACAGTATGATTATTTTTTTAATCTACACCTCCTTAGTATTTTACTCGATGACCAGGGCAACATGAAAATTTATTTTTCTTCCGAGATGGTCAAACCCTAAAACCCAGCCCAGTTTGGCCTCAAGCAAGGAAGAGTTATTGTAAACTGCTCGTTTTGCCAGGAACAGCAAGGGGCTCGAGTCCTGGGGTCACCAAGGTGGTGTCAACTTGGGAGAATATGCTTAAAACCCCCCCAATTTTGTAATGCATTCCTGTGTGAGGCATCTCTCTTGAAAAGAGGGGAAAATAAATATTTATTTGTGGTTGCATGGAATTACCTGTGTCAAAGAAAGGAGTTGGTGTTGGGTGTGCTCCCTCAGAAAGCTTGTAAGAGTTGCCTTAGATGCAATGTTGGAAACCATATACCTTTCCTTAGAGCCTTGTGGTCTTCAGATCTGAGGGTTTGTTTTTCACCATAGGTGAAAAAACAGAACCTGAAATCCTTGGTATTGGTTGTTCTCGTGGAAAAGAACGAGGAAAACAATTTTTTTGGAAGAGTTGATACACACAGGGATTAACCAGCTCTGTTTTCAGTAGATAAGTTACAGCTCAGGAAATTAAATTTAAAGTGAGATGGATATTTGTCCTTGGGAATTTGACACCTGTAAGCAAAAAAGCCCTTTTTTTGAGAGCTTAAGGTGCTGCTGTAGGCTTTGTGCTGGATTTATGCTCGAAGAGTTCTTTTCTTTTTTATTGCACTGGAGCCTCCAAACTGGGGTTTACTAGAGAAGGGCAAAAGAGAGTGAAGCTGGTGTTGTAAGAGGGGTCAGGCTTTTCTGCTGGGTTGTTCATGCTGTCAGGGGCTCTTGCAATGGAGTGCTGTGTGGGAAAATGGCCTCTGCTTGCCTGAACAGTGAGCAGAGCACAGGCAAACTGCTTTTATCTGCTGTGGAGCTGGTTTGAATACTGACAGCTCGGACCTTTTGATCTACCACAGCCTGGCTGCTGGTTTTGCCTGTGCAGGAGCAAGCCCAGGAGCAGAGAGTGGAGAAGGAAAACTGCAGTGGTCACAGAGGATGGAAAACAGGCAAGTGATGAGAGCATGGAAAATACAGTAAGAAAGTGTAGGAAAAACGGACAGAGTCTGGAAGAGTCAAAGATTGCAGTGGTACAGGAGAGGCCACATCCTCATCTGTACTTCTGTGACTTCTATCCAGAGACAGCTTGAGCTCCAGCTAGAAAAGAGTGTTTTCTTTGTAAGTATACAGAGATTTCAGTAATACCAGGGAGCAAAACACCTTGTAAGAGTAAGCTGGTTTTTGAGCTTCAGAAATCCTCTTGTAAGAATTCCCTTTGTGCTCCTACAAAAGTTCCTGTGCTCCCCTTTCCTTTCCCCACCTGTGTACAGGCAAGTGAAGAAGGGCTGGAGTCTTGCCCAAACTCTGGAGTTTGGTTGGCTGCATTTCTGGTTTTGAATGAAAGGGTCTGTATAAATCTATCTGTGTCTCCTTGATATGCATTAGTGCAGGCCCCACAACAGGCAGGGTGAGCACAGCAGCTCTGCCTCACCAGCACACAACAGGCATGTGAAAAATCAGGGGGAAATCTCCACCTTGAGTCCAGGCATGGAAGAAATTGTTCCTTGTGAGGGTGGGGAGGCCCTGGCACAGGTTACCCAGAGAAGCTGTGGCTGCCCCAGCCCTGGAAATGTCCAAGGCCAGGTTGGATGGGGCTCTGAGCAAGCTGGGATAGTGGGAAGTGTCCCTGCCCATGGCAGGGTGTTGGAACTGGATGACATTTAAGATCCTTTCCAACCTAAATTATTCTATGTAAATCCTAAATACTTCCACTAGAACCTACTGCTTCTGGGCAGGTATTGGGGACTGTAAACCTGTGCTACCCCAAAACCAGGGGCTCTGTGATCAGCTGGGGATAACTGGAGGTAGAGCAGGTCTGCAAATGATTGTGTGCAGCGAGGCTGATCCAGGCACTGCTCACAGGACGAAATGATGCTGAAAACGATGTGTCAGCTCACAGCTTTGAAGAGAACCTGCTAGTGGGTGAGGGAAGGGCCTCTCCTGACTCAAGTCAGAAACCCCAATTCCCTCAATCCCCCATTTGCAGCACTGGCTTTCAAGAGCTGTGCTTGTTGAGGAGCTGCTCCGTGGGACAACCACACTGTTTTTCATTTCATCACCCCTTTTTTAAAGGAGGCTGACAATGTCTTGTCCTCACTCTTGGCTTGGTGGAAGAAGGAAGCTGAAAGAAGGAGGTGATCTGGCAAAGCCAACAGCTGCTTGAAGCGCTCCAGGCCTGTCTATGCACATCCTTGCTCCCAAATTCCTAGGGCTTCCAGAGCAGCTAGCCAGAATGCTGAAAAAGCTTCCTCTTTAATCTCTTGATCTCCACTGTGTGTTTTTGCCAGTGCAGGTAAAACAGAGGTGCACGCTCCATGTACTGGTGTTTCCACCAGGATAAACAGGAGAGTCTCAGTAATTACGGAGAACAATCTGAGCAAAACATCTTGTCTCTGCAGCTGGTTCCTGGGACACAGGAGCAGGCAGGGCAGGCACACTTGACCTGCCAGGTATCACCCGTGTCCCTCTCTACTCAAACAACAAGAAATGAGATTAATTCATTCTTTGCTCGGGCTAAATTTCAACTCCAGCGTGAAGAGAAGTTTTGTCTGACAGGTTTGCTGGGAGTGGTGGTGGGGATTGCTGTGCTTTCAGAGATCCATTTGGTATACACATCCTAAATTCATGAGGTGGTTCTCCCCAGGCTGCAGCTCTGCTTCAGGAGTTGGCAGGCCACAGCCCTTGGCATCACTTCAGTTCTCACTCGTGGTGTTACAGAAAATGACGAGGTGCTCCAGTGTTTGCTCAGGTCCAACCCTTGGAATAGGACACCACCTTTAATAAGCCCCAGAGAAGGCTCTACTATTTTATTGTCTCAATTTTAATTTTAACCAAAGAGACAACCCAGCTGAAAACCAAGAGGATGACATGATATTATGGGGAGTGGAATTTGGCATGCAGGTTACAAACTAGTCTGAATCCCACTGTGTGAAAATGTTCAACAATACTGCAGAGCCTGACTGCTTCCTCCCAGGCTTCAGCTGCAAGCGAGGACAAATCCCAAGGAGAATTCTGTCCATTAGCAGCAATGAGACTCTCCCTCCATGTGTGTCTGTACATATCTATATCTGCCTATATGTATATGATGTGTGTGTCTTTGAATTCGATTGGCTTTTCCTTAGGTAAGCTGATGGTGGTGGTGATCCTTGCTTTGCAAGCTGCATGCCGAACTTGTTGTAGCTTGCCTTATAAACTTATACTTTCTAAACAAGTTAGATGGAATTAAGACCAGAATTATTAAAACCAGCTAAAGTTTAGCCATTTTCTTCAGTAGTAACAGGAATGCAAGAACGGGGACACCTGGTGATTCACCAGGCTCAGAATCCTCTCCCCCAGCAGTGGCCAGGGATGGGTGCCTGAGGAGAGACAAGAACCAGGTACGTGTGCAGTGACAATTCCTCCAGCCAGTTCAGGGAATCCATGAGCTGGATAAGGTGTCTCTGTTCTCCCCATGATGTTCTATAAGCTTTGGCAGTTTCCTGGGGGAAGGAGCTGCCTGTTGTGCCTTTGGTTTGTTCTCTGAGTGGTTCCTCTCTGTGGCTTCACTCTGCACCTCTGAGTTGCATCAGCAGAGAGGTACAATCATCAGTCCCTGGAGACCACCCACATGCCAGTCCTGGTGTGGCAGACTGTGTGAGAGCATTTGTGCACTTAATGTTGTGGGTTTTATTGTTGTGGGGAGGGGGTTGTTTGTTTGCTTGTTTTGTTTTTTAATGCAAGTTGGTTTTATCATGAGCTCTGGGCCAACTTTAGGTTTATGCAGTGGAACAGAGCCTCTGTCTGGTTTGCTCCTTATTTTCCTCCTCATAGGAGAAAAGTGCTAACCCTTAACAACCCCTGCACCACTTTGTTGCTGAACACTGGGACTATCCTGTTAGGCAGTCTGGAAAGGACATTCGCCCTCTTCCAAGGGTTTAGCTGGCTGCAGCCCAGGAGACCTCCCTGGCAGGAGTGCTTTGAGGAAAGGCTGGAAGAAACCTCATCTCTCTCATCCCCCCAGGACAAACATGATTTGGAGGGGGTCCCTGTTTCTAGACACCTCAGCCAGTGTAATTTTGGGCTGGTCAGAGACAGAGCAGTTTATGGGAGCTGGGAAGGAGGAGGGTTGGCTTTTCCTTGGATCTGTTTTGCAAGAGGTTTCCCATGTATGTGTGTGTACGTAGGACTCTCATCTGTTGAGCAGGTAGCAAATGAATGTCATTGAGCATGAGGAATGCAATTATTTGGACCTCGTCTACATTAGGAATATTCTCCAGCTGGGAGTTCAAGATTTCTTTCTCTCCCTCTTCTCTCATGCTTGAGGCCAGGTGGTTTTGGATGGATGAGGCAGCAAATTTGAGGCAGAGTCTGGAAGGTGACTCCTCAAATGAACTGTTCAGGGTGTTTGGTGCAGCAGGGGAGACTTAATTACCACAGAGCTTATTTACCATCTTAACTTGACACATCTTAGAGGATGTGCAGCTGTTAGAAACAAATGTTTTTGAACCATCATCAATAAATGCTGCAAACGAAGTGCCACAAGCCAAATTATTTTCCACTCCAAGTCATATTTGCTTCCCTTTTTTCCTGTCTCTAATCCGAGCCATGACTAGTAATGCTTCCCTCTCCCAAAGAGCTGTCACATAAGTGTAATGTTTAAGCTTGTTGCAGAGCACTCACAGCTTGCCTGTCCCGCCTGCCATCATCTTCCTGCAGGCTGGGAGCTGTTGTCTTACCCCCAGTGCTCCTGGGACGAAGTGCAGAAGCGGGTCCTTTGGGGTTGTGGAACTTTCATGGTTCTGCAGGTCCAGAAGCAAGGACCTGTGCTGTGGAGCTGGTGGGCTGGGATGGAACAGTGGGTGCCAGGAGTGTAATTGTCTGTTTGTGGGTTTGCTGCATCTCACTGTGAAGGTGAAGTAATGAGGACTTGTGGGACATCGCTCTGGTTCTGCCCTTGGTTTCAGGCGTACAGATTTGGGAGGGAAAAGAAAAAAACCCTCCACAAAACACTTTCATATCAGTAAACACAAAATATCGTGCAAAAGGCTAAAGTTAAATTTATTCCTGTTTTGGAGACTTGGGGGACCTTCAGGCATCAAAACACTCCTCGGGGACTGTGTGTGATACTAAAAAATAAATTAGGAACCTCCTGTAGGGGCAATTACTATCCCCGTCTTTGGGGAATTTTAGTTCAAGCCCTTTGCAGTGGTGTTACAAAGCATAATTATCTGACTTGAGGTGCTGTTAGATAGATGCAAATCTTCTGGGTATGATATCTCTCCATTTAATCAGCTATTTGTTTGCCATTTGGGTACAGAAAGTACTTTGTTTAAAAATTAGCTGAATACACTTCCAGTAACAGCATCAGTGGGAAATAATGAAAAGTAGCTGATTTACTACTAGTAAAGAGCGTCCAAGAGCTCCCCGGTGTATCTCATTTACTCTGAGATTTATGCAATACACAGTCAGCTAATTCCACACACAAACAAGCCATACATGGCTCCTTGTGTTCTCTGTTTATGCCCATTTATCTTCAACTTTGTTAGAAACACATAAGCTGCCTCCTTTATTTGCTGGGTGTTCCCTTTCATTTGAATCCTACTTTTCATTTTTTGTGGATATCTCTTTGCTGTTAACATTGTTGTGTGGTACACTGATACTTTTCTGGAAATGGGTGTAAGAATTTCACAGCAAGTGCATAGATTTTGTCCATCCTTGTTGCAACAGTGAACTGATGTGTGATGATGTGGAGTTCATCAGCAGCTGAGGCTGTGTGAGTACACACACGTGGGAGTCTGGGATAAAAGCAGTGGGCACCACATCCAGGTGAGAAACTTGAACAAAAGCCCATTGAAAATGGTAAACGTTTTTCTGCATTTCAGGGACTGAACAATATGTGCACTGATTTTTCCTTATTCTTTCACAGTCCTCACCTGAGGTCACATGTAAAGGTGAAATTGCTGCAGGATGTGCATCGTGCTGAGGTCCTGATGGCTGGCAAGGGCTCTGAGGTAGAAGAATAAATATTCGCTGTGAAGAATAAATGCCAATTATTAGTTTGGCATCTGAAGGAAAGCAACAAGCCGCCTTTCTCTGCAGAGTAATGTGCGATTTCCTTTTAGAGGGAGATGAGGGATGGGTAGCTGCCAACATGCAGCAAACACTGCCCTTCCCAAAGTCCTGCACCTCCCACATGAAGATCACTCTCTGCCATGCGTATGACAGTCTTTCAGCCTTGCAATATAAACCCTCTCAACTGAAGCATCAATAAAGGAATCATGCCTCCATGCTAGCTGTGAAAATAGAAATGAAAACTTGTAACACAAAATAAACCACAGCAGTCCCTCCTGGGGTTCTGCACCATGTACAGAACTTGCTGGAGGAATATTCCCCATGGAGGAATATCCTGTGCCTGACCTGTCACAGCCTGCTCCCTCTAGGCTCTCTGCCTCTGATCCTGTGGGGTTTCTGAGCAGTTGTTTTGATGAACAGATACTGCAGCTGGAAGGGGATGATCTGGGGTAGAACTTCGTTAATTCGAATTTGTCTGTAGAGGACTACAACAGTCAGCCGAGCCCGCATCCTCTTTTTCTACGGGGTAGGTTTAAAACAAACATCCTCTCCATGCCCTGTTGTATCCCTGGGATTTAAAGCATGGGATCCAGCGGATTTCCTAGTGCCAGGATTTCCTGGTGGTTCGAGCACTAACTTGGGACTTAGAGACACCACCACTGTGCCGTTGGAGTCATCATGTAAGTCTCTTTCTAAAAACATTTAAGATTCAGAGAGGAGCCTCTCAGATTTAAGATTCAGAGAGAAGGGAGCCTCTCAGATTTTTCAAAGGCAGATAGACAAGAGCCACTGTCTCACTGATCCCTGCAAGTGCTTCAGCTGGGTCACAAAATAAAGAAATCTTCATACATGCCTGCTTCTCAGTGGCTTGATTCATAAATATCTTCCCAGGTATCTCAGTTCTGCCATTCCTCACCTGTGCTGTACCCTACTCAGGTAATTAATACTTTGCTTTCTCACATGGGGGTTGTCAAGATATGTTCATTAATGTGGTTTCATTAATTACGTACAGTGGGAATGGGGAATAAACCAGTTTTTCAGATGAGATCGCCAAGAGGAAACTTTTATCTCTCAAAATGCACTGAAAGATTCTTGCTGCTGGGGGAGGGCTGCTTTTTTCCATGGCTCCCAAAATCCCCTGTGCTTGATGTTCATAGCTCACATGCATGATCCAGGGGCTGGAAAGGAGGAATGAAGACATCAGGAAGCAGCAGCAGCCAGACATGACCTGTCCCTGCCAGGGAAGGATGGAGTGACCTCGTGGCTGTTGCAGAGACTGACAGCAGGAGGTACAGGGGTAATGGGGAGGAAGAGCTGAGCGAGGATTAAATGAGAGCTTGGCGGCATGCTCTGGGAGCAGGAGTGGGCTCATCCCGGCATGGGAATGCTGCAGGAATGGTGGCTTGCTGGTGCTTTTCACTGCAGCAGAAATGGCACCGAGGACCAACCACATCATCTGTCCCCTTCCCTGTCCTGGAGAGGGGCTCGGCAGTGTCCTTGTGGGAGCATTTGCCTGTTCCTCTTTCGCTCCATCAGCCAGCTGCCAGGGAGGCAGATCAGGGGATTTCTAGAGTCACAGGAAGTATGTTTTTCTCCTAGATGTCAGATAACAAATTGTACCATGAAGGGAAAATGGATAGAAATCAGCATTTTTTCCCCCTTTTTGTCTTTACACCCTCATTTTCACATTAATAATCTCTCTAACAAACTTGGTGAATCCCCATCCAGTCTGCCCTGATGTGATCCAGTTCTATATCTTGTGAGCCTGTTCTCGGTACTTGCAGCTGGTGAATAATGAGTGGGCACCAGGCAGGACGTCTCCTGTTGGTGTTTTTATGTCCCTGCCACTGAAGAGATGGCAGTTCCCAGCCTGGTTGTGAAACAGAGGTGCTGATTGTGCTGCTGTCAGAGGACAGGCTTCACATTTATGTTACCCATCTGTTTTCAAGCAGCAATTTAATATCTCTGCAGATCACTAAGGAGATAACGTCAAGTGTAGTGCTAAATGTATCCGTGTGCATTTTAAATGTTGGGGTTTATTAGCTATCCCCAGCAGTTTCTTAGCCTGTGACATGGTAACAACATGCATTTCTTCTGTGCTTTTTAAGCAAAATCCAGTTTCACTGGTAAAATAATTCATCTGCTGCTAACTTTTCCCTTCTTGGGTTGACAAAAGGGAAATGGTGGGTAATGGTTCTGCTTTTTTAAATGCACTCGTTTGTGGTTGCTGACGGATTAGTTAAAATCTAATTTCCTAAACACAATCATATTTCTAAGTTCCACTGCTGCAGAGATGCAAAACGTCTTGCAAAAACTGCTGAAAAACAGGGGGTTATTTCACTGATTTAGGTTTTGTACAGCATTGAAACAGGGATTTACTTCATCAAGCATCCACATCATGGATCTATTTAAGTCTTAGGATGCTGGAGGATATGAAATTGCATGTCTCAGCTTTTCAGGATTCAGCTGTTCTGCTAACTTTGGTAGTGGCTAAGGAAGACACCCAAATGAGGAACATATTTAAAAACTACACACAAAATAAACCCAAACAAAAACCCCCCAGTTCTCAGGGACAAGGCACGAACATAATGCAGAGTTTTTTTCTGACTCACGACTTACAGCTTTAATACAATGTTAAATATTGGTAGAGGACAGAGGCAAATGCACAAGGCATTCTTAAATGAAAAAGCAAATCAGGTATTTCCATGTGATTAGTATGCAGCCTTTTTTTTTTTCCTAAGTTCCAGGTAAATTGAGCAGTTCAGCATTCAACTGAACTTTTAGATCAGATTTTCGTTTCAACCCACTGCATTCTGGACTGGTAAGAAGAGAGAGACTCCAGTCTGGGGGATCCAAATGTGCTGTAATGTTTTTGATGATGTCCATAATTCCATACTAATTTATAAAAAAAACCCCACCAAAATTGTTTCTCCTTTCTTATTCTTACTCAAGCTCTCATTTCCTGGGCACAGCTGGGCTGACGTGACAGAAATCCTTTGAGAACATCTCCCATGTAGAGCACTTTCTCCATCTAAGCATTAAATCAGCTTGAAATAATGGTACTGTGAACCTCAACTCTTGGTCCGTATTTGCCCTCAAAGACATTTTCTGCCTACTTGGAATCACAGCCCAGTCATTTGGTTGTGCTAATTAAATAATTCCATAGTGTCCTGGAGAGTGATCTGCATTTGGGAGAGGTAAAAGTAGAAAAGACCTTGGAAAGAGCCAACCTGGATACTCCAACACCGATCAACGGTGAGGCCATGGCAGGCTGAGACTGTCAAAGAGGATTTCTTGGACCTCCCCATCCGAAAAATCTCTCGACACAGTGAGCAACAGAATTCCTGATCTCTAATTTTCCCTTCCAAACACATTTCTGAGAAACATCAATACTTGGGGTGAGGGAGAGGAGTGATGGCTTTAAGTGGGCTTTAATGACTCCAGACCTCCCTAAATGACTTCTCTGGAAATGCAGTGCCAACTACCCAAAGCCTGTTGACTTGGGTTCCGCTCCCTAAAATGGTGGTTTCAGTTTATTTTACCCATCTGAAAGCTAGAATGGGCCTAAGGGGAAGATCTGTGGCCCCTGCTCTCATGAGGGAAGATTGGGTCTCCCAAAAAAAAGCTGCTTTTCCTGATGTTTCCTCCCTGAACCTGGACCAGAAAGAGAAATGCACTTCATCTCAAGGTTAGAAATGCCGGTGTGGCCCAGGAAGGATGGGCCTGGTGACAGCTGCTTGACCAAAACTAATCACAGCTTTTTCCCCTCCCGGTAATTTTTAATGTGCCCCAAAAAAGAAAAAAGCTGTCCACAGCCCTCTTTTTCTCGCTCTAAACATGGCCAGTGTGCTGGTGAAAGGAGACAATTCTGGCAAAAAAATAGAGCTGAATTTATTTTGCAAAAGCTTTTCAGAACGGAAAAAAAAAATTGTTGATCAGAAAAACCATCAAAAGCACAAGGCTTTTTAAGCAGTCCTGAAGTGTAAAGCTTCCACAGGTTTGAAGCATCTTTCCTGAGGCTCTGCACGATAAAATTAGGAAAGGTAGGGAGGAAATCCTCAGGTACGCTTTCCAAGCTCTATGGCTGCAATTAAACTGCAGCCATACAGCAATTACAGATATTTTTTACTTTTTTTAGTTAGCTGCTAACTATTGCCACTTTATCCAGCTTGGAAATACAGCTGCATTATTCTTGACCTCTTACTAGAACTGTTGTTTTTCTTAGACTTTACTGTGAAAATTTTTGCAAAACTCTCTCAATTTTGGAGTTGAAAAAAAATTGCAACATTGAGTTTCTGTGGAATATTGCTTGCATGGTTTAATGTATATTTATTTTAAAGAACTGCTGTATATTGCTGATGCTGTATCCCCACTGTAACCACTGCCATTGAGTCAGCCAGTATTAATGATGGCACTCAAAACAGAATTGCTTTTTAATTACAGTCACTGTCCTCTACAGGAGGTTTTTGTTTTTCCTTTTATGAAGATGATTCACTTTTTTCCCCGTGTTTTCAGGTTTCTGAAGTCTCAGGACAGCTAGCAAAAGAGGAAATTCAAACAAGGTATGTGGGCCTTTCTCTGTTTGGTAGGGAAAGGCTTCGTTTTGAGGCAGCCAAGCAGCACAGGAGCCCCAGGAGACAGTGGCTGATTAACAAGTCTGTGGGGGCTGGCAGTGAGAGCTGCAAGGTTGGAAGCAAACTCGGTGTAGCCGCTGGCACTTGCTCCCTGCAGGAATAGTGAGTTCATTTTTGTGCGCTTCCTGATGCTCGCTCTGCAGTTGGGAGCTGATAGAAGGCAACGCTTCAACTTCCTGAACCCTCTAAATAAAGCATCCTTTCTGTAGGGTGGTTGTTTGTTTTTTTTTTTTTTCCCAGAGAAAGGCACATTGTACTCTCTGCTTTGGTTGGATTTTCGTATTTGGCTCTTTGAATGGACAGCTTTGGTGGTGGAACAGTTGGAAACTGATTTTAGAAAGGCTCGAATGTATGGCAAGGGGAAATATCTTCACTGGAATGGCTTGGAGCTGCTCTCAGGAGTTTATTTACATAGCTGCCGTGTCGTGCCACAGCTACAAGGGCGGCCAAGTTTCCTCTTTAATCTAAACTCCTTTTACTGAAGGTATTAATTCACAAATAGCTTCAGTTTTCTTTATTTCTAGGTTTGTTTCTTTCAAGAGATTATTATGGCAAGGCGGTGATTATTTAAATATTTGAATTAATACACATATTAGCTCTTGTAAATTCAGATGTCGCAAAGAGCAAGCCAGACAGTCCCTGTCTGTTCATTCACACCACGATGTGACCTGGTGTGCCTGGACAGTGAGGATGCAAAGCTCACACCCATTTCCTAGTGAAACCCCCAAGAGGTCACCTATGAGAGGTGCTCATTTTGTAATGTTACGAAAAATGTGTTTCCCTCCAAGGGAAGGTCCTTTACAAGACAAGGGGTTAGGAATTTAGCTGGAATTTCCTGTTCCTACCTAAGCCAGGTTGAATGAAGTAGGTAAACCAGCACTGAATGCTCCATATTCTGGTTTTCTCATTATTCTCAAGCAAATAATGACGCTTATTTAGCATGATTCACTGCTTTATTATGTTACTAAATCACATTTATCTCTGTCAGGCCTCTTTTTCCCTGGGCTATTTTGTTGGTGTAAATTTTTTTAACCAGATGTTTGATATTTTGTATGGCTCCAACACCAACATAGTGTTTGAAACAACAGCAGTAAAGAGTTAACTCCCACAAGGAGAAAAAAGGCAAAATGAGTCCCCACAGCTGGCTATCTCTCAAGAAATCAGCTCCTGCTCTGACGTTTGCTATAGGCAAAGTAAAACAAAGCTCTACCAGCAGTAAATCAATTCGTGTGTGCGGGTACTGTCAAAAGGAGCTGTTCTGGAGCTCTCTGATCCAACCTGTGGGCCAAGTCATGCTGATTTTATACATGTCAGTGTTTTGAAATGCCATGGTGCTCAGGGAAGAGATTGGCTGGCTCAAATATGAATATCCACAAGGTAAATGGTGTCTTCAGCTGGTGTGGGAAACTTCATTGGGTGCCTTTAAAAACCAGGCCTTCCTCAAATAAGCTGTTAATTGTGCATTGCTTGAGATAAGTTTATGAAAAATACTCCAGCTACAGATGGACTTTAAAATCAGAGTTGGATCTTAAATATCAAAATGTCTGGAATGGTTTGTTCTTTTTTTTTTTTCTTTTTTTCTTGTCTATTAGAAAGATAAGAAACAAACCCAAAGCTTTGAGTCCAAACTTTCATATAGCTTCATACTAAAGCTGTGGGGTGCCTGCCAGGTTTTGGCCTGCTCCCATCTACACCTATTGTACTAAAACAGTTAAAGGCATTCTTGTCTTCCCCCTTCTCCCCTGCAGCTGGAAAGCACCATCCTCTGCCTTTGAGAAAACAAACATCAATGCTGCCTGTTGTACAAGCCTCTGGTTGGTTCAGTTTGCTTCACTGGAGTGGCCCATCTATCTGTAACTTCATCCAGCAGGGAGGCTGTGTAGGCGTGCGATTCAAACCTTTCCAATCAGACAATTTTCAAATGCATTAAGAAGCTCAGCTTCTGTCAGGAACCTCCCCTCTTTAGACAAGGTGAGCAGGAAATTCAGACATCTTCCTAAGATGTGAGGCATGGAAAAGGAGCAGGAATAGGATGATGTTGGCCTGTTTAACTTGGTGAGTTTTTGGAGTCTGAGGACTTTCTAATATTGTGGATTTTCACATCTAAGGTGGAAGCTCAGTGCTGCAATGAGGTGTTTCTGTTGGCCTCTCTGTGGATAAGCTGCTTCTCAGTGCCTCAGCACTGGAATGAACATTAACATCTAGGACATAGACATCAAGGTGAAATTCCCCTGCATTAAAATACAGTCAAATACTTCTATAGAGAGACTTACTGTCAGAGTACCACTGCAACTGCTGAATACCACTACCTATGAAATTGCTTGAATATTTTCTTCTCTGAAAAGAAGTAATAGACTAGAAATGAGAGTTGAGAAAGCAAAACTTCCTCACTTTTACAATGTACAGAGGAATATGTGCACCAGGGCAGTCTGTCAGCACCAGCTGATGATTCCTGCATCTGGGTGCTGTTTCACAGCAAAGCCTATATTCCTAGCTTTGGAACAAAAGATTACCAGAGATAACTGATGGAAAACATATCCCAGTTATTGGCTGAGCAGCCTCACCTTCACCCTGCAGCTAATTACAAGGTTAAAACTGTAGTAAAAATATCCATATTTATCCAAATAACCCATTTGGTGTATTTCTGCTCCAGATAAATGAAGCAATATTCCATTATAATCTCTGACCATGTTTTATCTTTCTCTACGTAGACTTGTTATGACAAAATCTCTTTCATTTTAATTAAATTTTCCAGATACCATCTTCATAAAACTAGCACTCAGAGAGGCATAATCATTATTTTTAATAGAAGACAGTTAATGCTTGTTAAAAATGCTGGAGAATTGTCACTACTTATGTTTCCTGTCTGCAAGGAAAAGAAGAGCAAGGGTTCCTCAGATCTGCTTTTCCAGGGTGATCTTTCTACCAGTTTAAGACCTGGTCTACAAAAGTGGGTAAGTGCTGGCTTAGTTTGAGCATACAAATCATCTGGTAACTTCAATGAGATTATTGGGGTGTTTCAATGGCACAGGTTTAAAATGGAGCTTAAATACTTGACTGCCTTCAGGATGTGATTTTTTCTGCAAAACTGCTGATTTCATAGGACTCATTTCTAGTTAATAGCTTTCTCTTCTTGGACCTGGATTGAGATTTCCAGTTCATTTCATGTGTATCACTGGAGAGCTATGAGGTGGTAACAGCATTCAGCTGCTGGCACAATCCAGCCCGAGCCAAGACAAACAAGCCTAGAAGTGAAGGAGAATGCAGCCTGTGCCTTGATTTCCTTGGGGGGAAAAGAAGCAAAGATGACTGCAAGTGTAGGATTCCTATCAGTTTCAAGCTTTGCCATAGCAAGCATATGCTAAATATTTTCTAAAGTGACCTGAATCAACCTTCCTGTAGTGGCAAAACCTGTGGGCCCCTTTCGGTGGCCCCCATGCAGGCAGAGCTGTCAAGGACACAGCAGTGCTGCCTCCCTGCTGACAACACACAGGGATGTCTCAGGTACCAAAGGACACTTCAAATGGCCCCAATAACCTGTGTTTAGGCAACAGAGCTGTCCCTTCCTGACAGAACGGTCCCAAATGGGGCTTTGCTCCCAGGCACACCAAGGACAGACAATCCTGCTGCTTGGCCAAGTTCTGAAGTTCATGCTCAGGAAAACTCCCACTGATCTAAGGCATGCCAGGATTTCATTTACTGCTGGGAAATGTGAAACCGCCCTGGCTAAAGTATCTTAATTAGGCCATTAGAGCCTGGTATAAAATGGCTGAGATAAACAGGGTCAGGAGGGCAAAGGATAGTGTCAATGCATTGTAAAGCCTTTGCTGCTCAGCTCGAGCTGTCCAGAACCACATTTCCATGAAACAAAACACCTGAGCCCTCTGTGTGGTGGCTCCTGGAGGGCCCCTGGGTCAATGCTTTTCACATAGTCAGCATGTGGGCAGGGAGCCAGAGCTTCTCTGCCCGCTGGTGCCTTGTGCTGCTTGGACTTTCAGTTTCTAATTCTGGCGTGTTTTAACTTAGTCCAGCTTTGGGGTTTGCTGTGTGTGTTTGGGGCAGTTTGAAGGGCCTCATCTTTGGTTTTCCTGTGCAAGGGCTGGTTCCTGAACGAGGGCTCTGGCACCTGTTCTCTTCATACTGCTTTTGCAGAAATGGTTTAACAACTGCGGTGATGCCAGGAGACTGAGCTGTAGGAATCTGGGGAAGTGTCAGATCTAGGGCCTGTATATGTGTGTACATAGAATCACAGGATGGATTGGGTTGGAAGGGACCTTAAAGCCCATCCAGTTCCAACCCCCTGCCAACCTTCCACTATCCCAGCTTGCTCAGAGCCCCATCCAGCCTGGCCTTGGACACTTCCAGGGATGGGGCAGCCACAGCTTCTCTGGGCAACCTGTGCCAGGGCCTCACCATCCTCACAGGGAAGAAATTATTCCTAATATCCAACCTAAAGCCACCGTTTTTCAGTTTAAAGCCGTTCTCCCTTCTCCTATCACTCCATGCCCTTGTAAAAAGTCACTCTCCAGCTTTCTTGTAAGCTCCCATTAAATACTGGAAGGTGCTATAAGGTCTCCCCAGAACCTTCTCTTCCACAGGCTGAGCACCTCCAGCTCTCTCAGACTGTCTCCATAGGAGGGGTCTTTGCTGGTGTCTTTGTATGCCAGCCAGTACAAAATAAAGTGGCAAATCCAATATATTCACCATAAAAGAGCAAAAGAGGGACCTCTAGAATGGCATAACATACATCTAGATGGTAAACCTTTTTTTTTTAATTTGGAGACTCATAATTTCTGATCTCAGCAATTTATGCTCAGAAGTGCAATAGGGTTGGAAGTTACAGATCAGAGAGATTAAATCTAAGTGTGAAACCCTCAGCTTGTTACTCACTACCAGCAGTCTGCACATTCCTGAGACTAGATTAATATTCTTATAATTTCAGAGTTAGTATTGATCAGGCTCTTAGACCTGAGTTATCGTTTCTTTTTTTTTTTTCCTTTTTATTCCATACTGTACTTTTAAAAGAATACAGTGATTAACAAGTACTACTGCTGAGTTTGCTTGTAATTAGGAGAGCTGTCTCAGGGAGGTAAATTACACCTGAAAAATCATAAAAAGTAGAAATAGTTTGATTCTTAGAACCATTAGTGAAAATCACATTTTTGTTTAAAGAATGCCTAGTATTTTTAAGAATAAGAGTCCCCTGCTGGGGATAGCCTTACCTTGGAACTGAACACTTCCATCCACTGCTGGATATGTGGTTTGGTGGGCTGGTCCTTGGTTTTGGGCAGTGAACTGAAGCAGACTGTGTTTGTGCAGCCTGCCCTGAGCCCCTTTGGGCCACCAAGGCGTGGGCTGCAGCCTCTCTGGCCACTGTGCCCTCTTCCAGCTGGGCGTGTTGGGGGAGCTCTCGCAGCCCCACTCCGGTGAGCGTGGGGAGGCCGAGACATCCTGGGCAGAAAGGGCTTCCAGAATGCTCCCTACATTGAGGGTGGGATTTTTTATTGTTAAATTCGTGGTAATTTTCTTATGGAAATGTGTTTTGTTGGGGCTGAGAGGAGCCCCAGCTGAGAGGGGCCCTCAGCCCTGTGTGTCCCTGTCTGCAGGGAGGGCTCCGAGCAGGGCCCAGGCTCTGCTCCGGGGGGCCCAGCAATGGCACCAGAGGAACAGGCAGGGACTGATCCCAGGAAGTTCCACCTGGACAGGAGGCAGAACTTCTGTCCTGTGCAGTGATTGAGCCCTGAACAGATTGTCCAGAGAGGGTGTGGAGTCTCCTCACTGGGGATATTCCAGAGCTGTCTGGACACAATCCTGTGCCCTGTGCTCTGGGATGGCCCTGCTGGAACAGGGAGGTGGCACCAGCTGCCCCACTGTGGCCCCTTCTAGCCTGACCCATCCTGTGATTCTGTGAACTCCTGCACAGCACTGCAGCATGGTTTGCTTCTCATTAAAAAACATTAATCAAAGGAGTTGTGGTTCCTGAAGTTTGCAAGCCATCAAACAGAGGGTGACACTTTTGGCGACCACACGCTCTCTCAGCGGAGGGGTCGGCTGTGGGGAAGGGTCGCCGTCTCCTCACGCCCCCCGGTTTCGGCTCTGCGCCCCTCAGCCGCTGCCCCCGCGGGTTCCGGCCCCGGGGAGCCGCCCGCGGGCCCGCACGGCGAGGAACCACTGAGGGCCCGCAGGGGGGTCTCGGCAGCCCCTCTCCCGGCCGGCGGGGCAGCACGGGCTGCCCGCCCTGCCCGGGGCTCGGTGCCTGCCCGCGGTGGTGCTGCGAGGCGGGGCG
>VZTI01004672.1:104908-255164 GCA_013397865.1 Struthidea cinerea
GAGCGGCAAGGGATGAGAGAAGTTCCCGAGCGGGGCCGGGGCGGCCGCGGTGCCGGCGGCGGTGCCGGGATCCGCGCTCGGCTCCTGCCGGGGCTGCGACCCCGCGCCGGCCCCGAGCGCAGCACCAGAGCCCCCTCTCTGCCCTGCCCAAACGCCTTCGTGCGGTCTTTATGTATAACTGACCTCTTAATTAATTAATTAATTAGGTTTAATTGCCCGTCCGAGAATTTTTTACAAAGACGTAAAAGGCAAAACCTTAGCTTTCTCGCTCATCGTCGTAATCAGCTCGTTAAATGTGCATCCCTTTATTTCAGGTTTGTGTCTGGCAGTCTGGTTGTCAGTGATGAGATATTTATAATCAGATGTTTAGCTTCATGGGGATGCTTTTCCCGTGAACTCTTTCTCTTTGCGAGGTGAAAAGATGTACTTTAGCTGGGGCTACTTCACTGAACCACTGCTTGTTTCAATTTTTTATTAACGGTGACCACTTTAAATCGCCCATTTGGAATCCAGGAGGGAAAGCCTCAGCGCAGAATGACAGAGATACACTGATACATTTCTTTACGTTGATACATTTTTTAAAACCATCATGTAGATCCGTTGCAGTGTCATGTCCCGAGCGTGCAGTGGTTCCCTCTGACGTTTGTAGAAGAGCTGCAGGAGTTTCAGTGACTTTGTGGCATGTCCCGAAGCCTTTGCCACTGGAAACAGCTTCTGCGCTGCATGGTTGAAAGTGACGCGATTGGCAAGGCAGGTCAAACTCTAGTAAATATCTGCTTAAGCATTAGTGGTACCCTCGGAGTAGCAGTGAAACTTGTTAAGGCAAGTTAATGTGTGCCTGGGTATCGCTTCGGTGTTTGTGTTAGGCTCCCTGTGTTCTGAGATCCCTGCGATGGGGGGACTGTTGGTATGAAAATGCAAACAATGAATGTCCAAGTTAACTTGGTGTGCTGCTGTTACTGTAAAAGAACTGATGTTCAAGGTCTTTTATATTTTTTGAAATCTTATTGCATCCAATCCTTGCTGTTCACTCTTTTGATCTGTTGACAAGTGTTTTTCCATGGTTTGTTCCTCTATTTGTTAATTTGGCGCCTCATCTCTCCGTGACTCCCCATGTTGTCTCACATCTTTTGTTTTGCTGACTCTTACAACTTTAAATCCCGTCTGAGAACTTTTGCTTTCTGCAGCTGTTAATTGCTGGATATTGTTTCTTATTCTTGTTCACCCCAGCACTTCCTTTTTGCTGGCACGGTCTGTTGTTGGTTGGTTGTGTTGTTGTGTCTCATCGCTGGGTTCTGTTATCCGGAGGAAGCTGAGTGTGCTGTGCTTTTGCTTTTCATTGTGTTCCTCCTTTCTGAGAACACCTGCTCGTGTCATGGATGTTCCTGCTGTGACTGGGGCTTGTACGACTGTCACTTGAATACGTGTTGGTATTGCCCTGTCACAGGATTCAGACTGCTGATCCTCCCCTGATCCCTCAGAGTTAAGGCAGGACATTTACTCACAGTTTTATAGAGGAGAAGCCAAGATCCAGGCTTGCCTAGGGCACATGGGAGCTCTTTACTAGAAGAAACAAGTGAGCTCGAGCCAACACTCTCTATCCAGGCTCTCTTTTAGCCAGAAAACCCAGCTTAAGAAAACTACCTGGGATGAGACAGGAGTTCAAGAATGCTGATGTACCTCTGTTGGCTTTTCAGTACAGCTTTTTTGTGCCCTGCTCCCTGGCATGGTAAAGGCAGCTGCAAAACCAGGAGGTTTTGGAGTGGAGGAGCTCTGGGAAGCTTGAAGTCACCAGTGGAAAACTCCCATGGTTACTCAATGGGAATGCTGACCCCTCTGCTGGTGGTACAAGAGCTTGGACTGACATTCAAAGTTGTGATGCCAAGTGACATCTGTGCCAGCTATTGCAATTGCTGCCTTTGGACTGACTGCAGCAACACAAGAGCCAGAAAAACCTCTTATGTTCAGGGGAAAAAGCTTGCCCAGCTGCACTTTTGGTGTGCAACCATTGCTGAACTCCTGCACCTTCTGCATTCCTGCAGGTTCTCTGCAAATCTCTGGAAAGAGGAAGCCTTGCCTTCCAGAGGTGCCTCTAGCTGGTGAGGACTAAGTGGGGTAGGATTGGGAATGATTACTTGCTTCATTTGACTGATGTGAATCCTTGTTTGATTACTCTTGCTTGGATTGCTCAGAGTGCTGTTCTGAAAGGTTAGCTTGCCCAGCACCTCTCTTACACTGTTGAGCCCATTGGGGAGTCTCATGCTGTTTCAAAAACTTGAAATCCAGCTCAGGACTAGTGACTGTTCAGCAGGGAGAGAGTCCTGTTTATTTTAAACTGTCAAAGTCTAATTGTTTCTTAAACAAAGTGTGAGAGTGGCCATTCTATAAATAAGGTAAAAAAGTGCACAGCACTTCTCCAAGCAGGGCAAGTCTGTCACATCAGTGGACCTCACTCCTTGAAGGATGTAGCTCAACACATGAGTTGTGAGGGAGATTTCTAAGCACAGGCTGTTTCTTGAGCTTGGAGTATTTTTTCCTCACTTGCTAGTGCAGGAATTTTCACGTGCTCAGTGTTCCCGGAAAACTAAAAGCCGAGAGGAAGATGTAGCTGAGCTGTCCGGATCATGTGTTGGGCCAGGTTAATATCTACTATAACCTGAGTGTGGAAATCTTCCTCTGGTGTGGTTTAGGAGGTGTGAAGCTCCTCTTTTTAGGAGACAGGATCCGTGGCCCTGTGTGCAGGTGAGCATGCTGAGAGGTGCTAGGTGAGGGCAGGAGACCTCCCTCTACAAAGAGAGTTTGAGAATTGCTGGAACAACATTCTGTAAGTGGGTTCCAAAGGCTTGGAGCACTTCTTGGAGCTGGAAGAAGCCTGTGTTCTTGCCCTCCTTGTCTCTGAATGGTTTCATTGCTATCAACAGCTGGTGGATGTGAGCGTGAAGGCTCTGCTTTCAGCTTTGATCCCTCTTAGTCACAAGAGGAAACTGAACCTCTTTTTGCATCTGAGGTTAGTGCTGGAGGGTGGGATGGCAGCAGGGAAGTTGGGCACTGCTGCTCCAATTCTTGCTCCCGGGTCTGTATTTTAAAAGAGAGCAGTTTTGCTCATTTTTGGAAGAAGAGGTGTAACCATCTATCTCCAGGAGAATGTTCCAGGCAGTGGATCCCACAAGGAGAGGGGCACCTCTAGATCATGGCATAGGAGAAGGTTCAGGCCTCAGCATTCCCAGCTGGCTACTGCAGACCTTTGGATTCTTGAGGTACTGAGAGCCCAAGCAATTCCCTGCTCTTTTTTTCTTCTTGGCTTTGGGCTTATTCTGGGTTCGGATGCTGCTTTGAGGTGCTGATGATGTGTAGTCTGGCCTTTCCAGCCTCAAGGCTCTCTGAGCTTCCTCACCCGCCCTCCTTCCTTTTAAAAAATGAGAGTGCTTTTGGACATATGAGCTGATAGTCGAGGAAATGTTTGGGAAAAGCAATATACATCCATTGGTAGCATTCTGTCATTGCAAGATCTGTTTGATGCTGGATTCTTGAACTGTGCTAATACTGTAGGGCTTTCCCTTATTTCTTTAGCTTTTAGTGTGTTTTGGCTTCAGCACAGCTGGAGGCCTTGTGTCCCACAGGAGATGTGAGGCAGGACCAGGCAATGACTCCAGTGATCTCACGGTCACGATCTCCTAAGCTGGTGCTGAGACCATCTTTCCCAGTATTTTGGCTGTGAATGCTCTCAGTGATGCATGGTGGCAATTAAAACTGAATTAATCACCTATCAGTACAATGAAGGGAAGAAAATATTCTTGATTGGAGAGTTGGAAAAAAAAAAAAGTAAGTAATGACAATGGCCAGGATCAGCTGTAGGAAAGTTTGACGATGGGCCAGTTAGTCACCATGGGGAGCTGCATTCCTGTCTCACCTCCATAAATGTGCAGCCAGAGATCTCCTGGAACATAACTAATGGAGCATGCAGCACAACCAACCTGCTCCATGATAGATGGCCCTGGCTGACGAGGGGTGCTGAGACCTACTTCTAATTAGCAACAAAAATTGTGTTGTAAAATATTTTGGACTCATTTCCTTGCATGTAATGTTGATTTTTTTTGAACAACTTCTCTTAATTTGTGGAAGTGCTTGCTGGAACTTTCTTACTTGAAATATCCCAGATTTATTCAGGCTTCTTCCCTGGGTTTTTGTGAATTAGTTGTCTTGCTGAAGTTGGACTTCACACAGGGGTTGAGTCAATTATACTCTGTGAAGAGACAAGATTAATTAGAAAGTGCTTAAGAAGCAGCATCAATCAAAATGTTGCAAGTATAAAAAAGGCTAAAATATGTCATCTTCGTGGCTTCAGGGACAGTGCTAAGAGAAAAGATGTAGTGACTGATGATGCTTCCAAGACACCAATGTAGTGTTTTCATCAGTGCACTCATTTTTCCAACCTTTCTCTCCTGCTGTCTGTAAGTACAAGCTTTGGTTAAGGAATAGAGTACCTGTCCTTTAATTAATAGCAAATTTTTCTTTCATGTGCCAGCTGGAAAAAGGTAATTAGTCAGGAAAGAATAAAAAGCCTGAAGAAAGTGAGAGTGGCATAACTAGAATTACTCATAATTTGATTCTGACACACAGAGAATCAAATAATACCTAAAAGAGAGAAGGGTACATGAATTTCAGCTTTTCTGTGGGAAAAAGTACTGGTATGTTTTGTTTCCTAGGTACTTTATCCCCTAGACTGATAGAACCAATGAAATTTGACAGTTTTGATTGTGTGATTCTGATTTTTTTTTTTTTTTGGAATACTGTGTAGGATTGGCAATTTCAGGAATGTGTTCTCTTGGTTGATTTTCTAATGCAGCAGCCCTGGTCTGAATTCTGCAGCTGCTTTGACTATATGGTGATGTACACTTTTCGGCTACACACTGTGTTTCTTTTCTGTGATAACTAATAAGCTCAATTAGATGCATTATTAACTACTTTCATTGATCTTACAATAAATGCCATGTAAGTGGAGATGTAGGCATATAAATACACCTCTGTATCTCGCATACCTTGCTATTCAATCCATATATCAAAGCTCATATCCTCTGTAATTATCCACTCTCACTAGCAATTAGGCACTGCTCCAGCTTTGTAACAACCTTATTTTGATGCTTGTTTCAAACACTCTAACAGCAGTGCCATCTTTAAATAAACAATGAGACAAAGCTTTCCACAAAGCAGCCTCAGGGGAATGCAGCAGGCCACGAGCCCTGGGGAAACTGATTTGTTTCAGAAGTTTTGCTTGTACACAGAGCACAGCCTGGGTGTGAGGGAACATAACATTAGACTTAATTACAGCAGTATGATTTATGAGGCTGAATGCTTAAATGTAATATCCTTGGTTCAAAGGGCTCATTATCAAACAGAATTGGAGAGAAAATGGGGGTTGGAAGTCAGTTTACCCATAAGCTGTGCGGTGGTAACTGGAAATAAGAGAGGACTTGGATTTTGAATTGAGACAGGACATACAGCTTGTGTTGTTCTGAGCTGGGCTGTGAGTGATGTGGGGAGTAGTCAGGAAAGAGAGGGGAGATTGTTGGACCTTCGTGTCCTGAAGTCTTTTTTACCTTGCTTTTATATGATGAGGGGATTAAACTAGACCACCTTTATGTGGTTCTTGGTGTCACTATAAACCACAGTTAACCCTGTATTTTAAAGTACTGCAGAGGAAGAAGTCAGTCAATCTCTGACTTCCCCAGCCTGGAAGATTGTTTCCCAAGGGGCACATGGACCTTGGCTCAGCTGGGTGTTTCACAGCACGGCGAGGTCTTTGGAACCCTCCACTGCCGGTGCTGCTCGGCTGGAGCCTGAGCCTGTTTGTTGGGCAACAGCACAAAGCCGTGTCCTCTGCACTTGAAAGTCTGGTTTCTGCTTGCTTTGAAAGGCCTGCTACTTCTTGTAGCAGAAAAGGGATGTGGGTGAATTTCCATGACTTTGATGCACTTGGTATCAAAATGGAGAAAAGAAAACGAACAGTAGTTCAAGGTTTACTTTCTACTTTGTCTGGGCTGTGTTTTGTCACTTGATCAGAGATGCATATTTTAATTCAGTTAAAGGACGTAATCCCCCTTATGACTGATTCCTTTAAGCCTTCATTTGTTATTTGTAAATCTGATTCCATCTAATTACTTGAACCAGCAGTTCCACCATTATGTAGATGTGTAGGCACTTCCTGACATGGGTCCTGGTTTCAGCTGTTTATGGTGCTAAACCTTGATGTTTCGGACCCAGGATAGATGCCTGGAGATGAATGTTTTGGTATGGAAAGTTTCAAGTAAAATGGCCTTTCTGAGAACAGGATTAGCAAAAAAACCCCAAACAACCACCAAACAAACAAAAAAAAAAGCATGTTATCCCTGTTTTTTAAAAAAACCCCAAGGGTCTTGCAGATGTGTGTCAAGAGTCTGCCTGAGCTGCAGTGCTCACTCCAGCCCCACTTCTCCAGCCCCACTTCTCCAGCATGGAGGGCTTGTCTTTCTCTGCCCCTGTGGAGTTTTGCCCAGGTTTGGCAGGTGTAAGTTGAGGAAGTATTTCACCCTAAGACTTTGTGGGCTGTCGTGATACCTGCCCCTTGCTGGAGGGCAGCAGTTTTACCTGGCAGGGGCAGCTTATCCTCTCTGCTGACACTGGGCACCAAGAGCCCTCAACCTGACCAGCAGCTGTGTGGGAGGTGAATCCCAATTTCCAGGATTTCCAGATTCCTTTCCTGGGGGGTCACAGGAGAGTTTCAGTTGTCCAGCTGCTTTGTGTTCCCTGTCTCTGGAGAAGTAAAAATAATTTCTGGTTTTAGTGCCTCAGTTCGCTTCAAATACGAAACAAACCAAGAAATGACATTCTTGCAAGGTAAGGTTTTGGAAACAGAGTTAAACAAGAAAATCACAGGGTTAAAATGTACTAATTTGTGTCCGATATTAAGTACTGCTTGAGGTTTTGAGGGGCTGCTTTGGCCGTGGTAGCCAAAAGGTTGTGTCAGGAATGGTCTTGTTGCTCTTGTTGCTGGTTTTGTGACTCTTTCTGTGCCTCAGTCTCTGTCTACCTCTTATCCTCATTCGTTTGCATGTTTTGACTGCTGTTGAGTAGAAACAAAGCATTGTCCAAAACGTGTGATTTAAAAACAATTCTTATTCATTGCTTAGTAATAAAGGAAAGAGGACCCTGAAGAGTGGGCTGTAGGCTGCAGAAAAGAATGTGAGGAAAACAGCCTCCCCTGTCCTTCCAGTGCTCCCTTGCTGGATGATGAAGAGGAGGAAGAGAGGTGTGTTGATGAATTTAGGGTGAGAAATGAGCAGAGCAAGTGTTAGCAGGGAAGTGGGGCTGAAGAGGAGCAGGAGCTGGACAGTTACCAAGAGATCTGCAGCCCCTGCTGAGAGAAAATAGCTCTGAAAGCTACTGACAAACTTCGTTCTTTTCAAAGGGAAGAAGTCAGCTTGCCATTGCCACTGTTTACTTTGATATTTCAAATGATTGAGGCCTGTACTAAGGCTGGTATGGTTTCAAATACTTGAATATTTGTTTGTTTTTTGTTCTGAGGGTTTTTGGCTTTGTTCAGGAAAATGAATGTTTTATGCCACCTTCTCCAAGAGAATTTCTGAGGTAAAATGCCAGCTCCTCAGAAAGAAATTGAAGTTTTAAGATGGCCTGTGCTACTTTTTGTAACAACAGAAGTTACATAAAAAAAAATTGTGCTACTTGGTAATCTTCTTATATAATAAAGTTTGGGCAATTCTTTTGAAGTGTCCCTTTAGGTCATTGCTGCTGCATGAGTGAAGGTATAGGGTTGAAATTTATTTGAAAACACTTGGCAGGAGGAGGCTGGAAGAGCATATCCAAGTGTGGTGGTTATCACTGTGGGTCCCTTCCAACTCAGCTTGCTCTGTGATTCTGTGATTTGACACCAAGTTAAGCTTCCTACAGCTCTTTTCTGTATGCTATTAAAACAGTAGTCAAGTTTTTGTTCTTTGACCTCTGACAGATAAAAATCAATGTCATTTAAAAGGAAAATCAACAAACAAACCCTGAAACGAGGCTCTTTATATGAATCTCAAAATACAGAAACTTCTTGTGATCCAATGCTTGGGTTTCTTATCTTGATTTTCTCTTAGAGGCTTGTTTGAATTTCAAACAGCTTTTTTATTCCCTGCACTTGACACACACAAGTTAATCAGTGCTGCAGGGGCAGTTGAAAGGACGCAGAATTAGGGAAACAACTGCTTAAACTCTTAGTAAGCCCCAGATTTTTTACACCTGCTTTCCGCAGTTAAAAGACAGTTATCCAGTTCTTAGGAGTATATTTTGATAGTTGTGTCATGTTGAGCACTGTGCTGTGGAAAATTTAACTTGGCAGCTTTAGAGGGCAGCAAAGCTGGATGTGAGCAGTATAGTTTTGTCCTGAATCTCACAATAACTGCCTTTAGTTGTAAAATCCCAACTCCTACAGCTCTATTACTTTTGGATATCCTCAGCTTCTCCCGCGTGCACTTCGCTAAAATATTCTCAGTCACCTTTTCAGTCTGGCTAATATTTTTTTATTGTTCAGAAACAAAAAATAAAGAGAGGAAGCAAAGCCGGTGTATTAGGAAAGACTGGATATCCCTTTTGAAAAGGCTGAGAGCAGATCTTTGTTCAGTTGTGAATGCTGAAAAATGTTCAAATGCATCACTAAGCAAGTTTCATTCTCCTGACTGGAGAAGAAAAGTTTAAAGCCTTCCTAGAAAGTTTTTTTTTTTAAAATCCTTTATTTAAAAAAAAAACCAAAAACCAACAACCAAACAACAAACTGTGTGCAGTGAAAAGGGCTAACTGCCTGTTAGTAGTGTTTTCTTTCGCGTTTTGGACAATTTTTTTCGGTTATCACATTTTGCTAAGGTGGTCTCAGTTTCAGCTGAATGCACTGTCCCTGCTTTGCTGTCTGGCACTGGTGAGGGTGCCAGTCCATAAACTCCTGCTCCAAATCTGACAGGGCTCAGTGAGCTCGGCTCTTTACAGAGAGCTGAAAAGTCAGGGTTTAGTGGAGAGTTTTGTGGAATTTCAGTGGCGCAAAATTAGGTTTTCCAGCAGGCTTGCTGATATAAAAATCAGGTAGGGCAACATCTATAGGGCTTCCCAGGTTGAAGACAGAACTAAGTAAGTCAAACTTTACTGTCAAACTTTACTTTACTTTTTTCCTAAGTCCTGAACTGATGTATAAATTTTGGATTTTGGTGTTGCTGTGAGAACTGTAAAGCTGATTACTTCACTAAATACAAGAAGTCCAAGTTTCAAATAAGATTTTCAGGTATCTCTGTAGATACCCTTACGTATCATTGTAGCATGTTATTTATAAAGAATAACCTTGCCTTTAAATCATAAAAGTACAAAATAACATACAGAAAAATTAATGAATGTTTTATTTTGGTGGGGAGGAAGTAACAATTTGTTTGTGTCAGGCTGGCCAAGCTGATTAAAGGGATGGAGCACCTTTCCTTTGTGGAAAGGCTGAGAGAACTGGGATTGCTCAGCCTGAAGGGAGCCCACAGGAAAGATGGAGAGAGACTCTTGATAAGGGCCTGGAGTGACAGGGCAAGGGGGAATGGCTTCACACTGACAGAGAGCAGGGTTAGATGGGATATGAGGAAGAAATTGTTCCCTGTGAGGGTGGTGAGGCCCTGGCACAGGGTGCCCAGAGAAGCTATGGCTGCCCCATCCCTGGCAGTGTCCAAGGCCAGGTTGGATGGGGCTCTGAGCAAGCTGGGATAGTGGAAGGTGTCCCTGCCCATGGCAGGAGGGGTGGAATGAGATGATTTTTAAGGACCCTTCCAGTCTAGGCCATTCTATGATATTATATATTCTTTTCCTCAAAAAAATTAAATCACAAAGTCGTAGCAGAGTTTCATGACATTATTTCCTGTATAAGTGATTTAAGATGTAAGTCCTACACCTGCAAATTAATAGACTTAAACTGCAAAGATGTCATGAGACAACTTTTTAACAGAACCTGTTGAATAGGATCCAACTTCAGATTTTTTACTTCCCTGGCTAGATCTTCAGGAGTATTAAAAGGTAAATTAGGATTTGATCAAGAAACCCCTCAGAGGCAGACACCTGGTTGTTCAGAGAGGGCACTGCTGTGGCCCCGGGCAGCTGCAGGGTCTGGCTTAGAGGTTTGCTCAGTTTGTGTTAGCAGTGGCTTCTCTTGCAGAAACAAAACAAGGTCAGGACCTGGC
Organism: Struthidea cinerea; assembly: GCA_013397865.1. Classification (NCBI taxonomy): domain Eukaryota; kingdom Metazoa; phylum Chordata; class Aves; order Passeriformes; family Corcoracidae; genus Struthidea; species Struthidea cinerea. Next base: position 115,141 of record VZTI01004672.1, read on the forward strand.
AGGCAATTAAGTCTTGTCTGTATTAACTTTTGTAGTTGAACAGGTTTTTCTGCCACTGAAGGCAAGGACCAATGAATGTACCACACCCCCTACCCCTGTAATATCTAGGATACAGTAAAACCATGGTATGTAAAGTTTGGTTATAACAACTCATTTGAGGCTGTGCTGTGCATGGGGCTGGTGGAGTCAAACTCTCCATTTCATCTGATCCATTTCCTTTTTATGTTGGATTAAGCTGTCCCCTGTGATTAGGCTGCTCTTAATGGAACTGTTTTCCTTGAGCAGAGCTGGAAGTGGGACAGTGATGGTTTGAGTTTTCAACCACGGACCTAAAGTATGTTTGAAGGGAAACAGTGGATTAAGGGGTGGGACATGGGCAGAGGCGCCACTTGCGCAAGGTTGTTGACAAATTGTGGAATACAACCAAAGACCCCAAGTTCTGGACCAGTGCTCTTTTATGATCTGGTGAGCTATTCAATGCATAAATTGTTTTATATTGGTTTATCTCACAGTAACTGGGCTTACCTGGGGGTAAGCCAGTTGTGACAAAGCTAGTTAGTTCATTAAGGTTTCCATGTGTCAAAAGTTGTGTTATTTTAAGTATGTGTCTAAAGATGCAGAATTTATCATTTCAAGAAAACTATGTGCTGAAGAGAGTTTTACACCTGCTGGCATTATTGTTGTGCTCCCCCATTGGGGGGAACCTTGTTGACTGGTGAGTATAATTAATGTTCTTCATTTGTAATGGAGGTGAGGGAGAAAATCCTGCTTCCTTTCTGCAACCTGATAACTGGAGCAATAGAAGCCACCACCTAAAGCTCTTATGCTTGGTAAAGCTGAGTAAAAGCTGAGCTGTATTACCTAAGAAACTTCTTAGAAAGAAATTCATCAGGGCAAGGTGTACAGGCCTGAGTGAGTATAGAGAGCACAAAACAAAAACATCAGTCATAGACAAGAAAATCTCTCGACCCAAGAGCAATAAAATGAGTGTGCCACTGAGCACTCTTCTCTCTGAAAACTGCTATCAAAGAAACTCCTGATGTTTGATATGTCCTGGGTTCAGGAAAACAAGAATTCACAAATTGTCAGACTCATTGGACTCAATGATCTTAGAGGTACTTTCCAGCTTAAATGATTCTATGATTATATAAAACTGTTTCCAAATGACTGATGAAGAAAATACCTGACACCCTCTCAAACTTTCCTTTATGGCAGAAACAGCCCTTAAGTCTTCAGAAATTACATAATTGCTTCTGACTAACAATAATCTGGTATCACAGGCTGGATCCAACTCCCAAAGTGTAAATTTGTGACTGGTATTTGTGTGGATCCATGGTGCAAGAAGCAATCACAGAAGAGAAGAGAGACCACAGAGAACTGATATTATTTCTACTACAAGAACTGGAAGCCTTGGGGGTAGAATTAAAGCAATAATAAAAATGCCATCTGGAAGAAGAGCTGGGTGCATCAGTAGGAGTCAAAGCAAAGAGGTTTCCTAGTGACACTTTGGGTGATGATTTGCAGGTGAAAGTGACACCTTTTATGGGCAGGCAAGTCAGGGAAATGAGCAGCAAATAAAGACGCTCTCAAACAGCAGTGTGAGGTCACTGAGTTGGTCAAGAATGTATTTGCTGTGGTCCTGATCTATTTTTCCACAAAATATAGGTGAGGAAAGCTTTGGATTGCTTTGTGTTTGAGCCTCAGCAGAGAGTTGACTTTAGGAATGGCCTCGCAGATCAGTTATAGCTGTGGAAGCACAGGTATGAGAAGGCAAAGGGCAGCTTAGAAGGTGACAAAGTAGGACAGAAATTTTTGACCTCTTTGGAGAGAACTCCTCTTGGTGCTTAAAATGTCAGATGTTTTCATTTAAATTTATCTGAGGAAGAAGTACATGGTTAGTACTATGCTGAGGCATCTCGAGAGCAGCTTACACGTATAGCTGTAGGAATTAATAGGGCTGTGCTTTCACGGGTGCTCACAGATCTGACAGCACCAGGGTCACCTTGATGCCTCACCCAAATTAACTCTTTGCAGGTATTGCCTTAGGCAGAAGATCAAGGAACTACTTCAAGGAATGACTGCTGAAAAAGGCATCACTTTTTCTTTCCTTCTCCTAACTTGCAAAACCTTCTGAATAAGGTGCACAACCTCCTGAATCACTCACCTGATGAATGTATTGCTCCTGGAACAGATTTCAGATCAGCCAAAAGCTTTCACAGGAGACCATTTGGGCTCTTGCAATCATCTGAAAGCGTAGCATCCTCTCAAAGTGGCAAGATCAAGGTTTTCTGATCTCATCAGGCAAGTTTGGAATTTAGAAATGAGGTGGTACACAGGTGGTTTTCTTCATTCAGAAGTTGTATGGCTTTGAAACTGCTGAAACTGGGGGTGCTGGAAGAGTCATGGCTGATTTGCAAAATGTATGATTTGGTGACGTGTAAGCAGGAAGTGGAAAATGGTGCCGGAAATGTGACATTGACAAGACAGATAAAAGAGAGAGCCTCAGCTCAACAGTGTTTTATGGAGGCATCACTGGAGTGTGTGGCTGAAGAGCTGAGGGGTTTTTTTGGCTAGAGAATTGGTAGTTACGACTGTCCACTGACATAGTCGTGATTTATTTCACAAACTCACCTGGTGCTTGTGAATTCAGGCACCAAAGGGCACTGCAAATAGGAGAAACCAGGCTGAATGACCTTTGCAGACGTAGAAACAAGAGTCAACCATCTATGGATCAAAGGAGAATTTGGAATTCCAAGTATTTTTCTAAGTCTTTGAGACTGTAGGCTTCCAGGAAAGACACCCTATCTCAGTGTGCCCACAGGCTTATGGGTGTGGATAGAAAGGATCATTATGGACTTCTACCTTCAACTCTCTTATTTTATAGATTCAAGGAAATAGGGCACTGTGTCCCACTGCTTTTGAGGAATTTAAAACAGGACTGGATGAGAATATGAATTATACTCCAGAAGTTATTTTGTTTCAATATAAAGCAAATCTCTATATTATGAAGAAATTTTGGGGTGATGTGGACTGTGTAGAAGATCAAACACTAGGCTGGAAAAGCTTGTTCCAGCCTGTTCGGTAACATGAACATCTCTTGGATGAAATTTTACAGGAGAGCTTATGAAGTCCAGGGATTGACTGGATGTGAGTGAGACATAATGAATCAAGGAGAATTCAGTCCCAATTGCACTTTGTGCCTCCTTTTCCTACGTAGCTGAAATATGTGTTAAAATAGTCTACCCTTGTAGTGACAAGTGCATAGACTAAGAAGACCAAGTTCATGTCCAGATCAAGAATAAAGATTTCCAACAAGCTGAGGTGAAAGAAAGCATTTTTTCAGTAGCTGCTCTTCATCTATTATCTCAGTTTAGCAGAGGTCATAGAAGAACTAAAGGAATTTTATCCCTTTAGCCCAAAAGGACTGAAAATACCTTGTCAGCTCTTCTTTTCAATCACTTCAGTCCTCTGAGGATAACGAAGATATTGTATTCACAAGCTTGCCTGAGTGATGAAAGTATCTCCAAATGCTGTCAGAGTGGTGTCTACACCTTGGCTATGGGTATCTGTGTTGGTGGATGATGTTACCCATTGAAGGAGCTTTGGAATTTCTAAGTTTTAGCTGGGTTTTGGTTGTTTTTATGTGCTGGTAGCTTGAGGGATCAAATCTGAGTACTTGTTTTCTAAGGATTGCTGAAGGCACTCATTGTTTCTGTTAAGAAACAGGTGCAGGTTTTTTCTCCCTGACTTTTGCAGCCAAAAGAAGTATGGATCTGTTTTTAGGGTGGACCTTAAATACCTTCTGTGAGTTCTCAGTCCTTCTCCATATAAAATGGGCCTGAATTATTGTGAATACAATGAGGTGTGGGTTATTTAGCCTAGTTGAAGAGGAGAGGGAGGAGGATTTTCCTGTGCATTGTGAAGTAGCTCTTTCCATGTGGTTTGGTTCCAGTCTGGGGATGAGGGACTTTCTCTTTGGAGGCTTCTGTTTCCACCTTAAACTGGCACCTGGGTGTCCAGATGAAATTCCATGTGTCTGGATTTCTGATTCATATCAGCCCTAATGTGGCAGCAGCTGCTTTCAAATGGGTCTTGCCTAGAGGGGATTGCAGGGAGTGCTGTGAAGTCCCATTTCAGTTCTTCCACCTTGGCTACAGAGTGCTGAGAGGAGGGAAGGTGGGATATTTGTGCCATCCCTTGCAGATGGAGAACTGAGCACTTGCTGGTCAGCTGTTTTCTGGGCACTGTGTTGCCAGAGTAAGTCAGCAGAATATCTGATTTAAATGCCATTGAAAGTCTGCTCTACAGCAATGACAAGATCTCTTCAAAGTTAGTTGGCAGGAACTTAGCAGAACTTTGGTGAGTTAAGTGCTGTGATACTTTTTTCTAATTTCAGGATGACAAGTTAGAGACAAGCTTTTCTGTTGTGTAAACACAGAGCTTTAAACACAAACAAATAGTTATTTTTGGTGCTCTTTTCCTATGACAAAAATTAAACTTGAAAGGTAAAAATAAACAAAAACATGTTCTAAAACCTTTTTCAGATTAAAGGTTAGAAAAAAGAAAAAACTAAAGCTCAAGTTCACTTCCAGCTTACATAATTGCTGACAAAAAGCTGCAGTCCAGCCAGATGAACAGCACATTGTGAGGTACAGGAATATTTTGCAGTCTTTTTGAGTAACCAGAGTAGCACACAGCAGATACATGCAGTGGAATAAATCCTTGTCTCTGCATCAGTTTTTCTAAGAAATATGATAATATTTAGGTTTAACCAATATCTGTTTCTATCTTAATGGATCACAAGAGAGCAGTTAACTTCTGATGTCCTGTTTAGGGCCCTGTACCGATGGAAGAATTTATAGGTGAGTAAACTGTGGTATCAGAGACAATTGTGTCTTTTGCCTTGGTGAATAGTTTTTCAAACCACTGAGGCTGCGGATGTACACTTACTCTGCAAGCTGTTTCTTATCAGTGGCTTCACATTACTGCTCCCCATCAAAACAATTTATGTGAGTGTTTCTCAGCCCTCTCTAAGCAATATGAGCTCATATACTTAAGCAATTTAGTAGGTTATTTGTGCTAACGTAGTTCACTGTTGCTTAGAGACCCTCAGGCTCTGAAAGGTTGTAATGTGAAATGAATGACCCAGATTAATGTTTACTTTTGCCCTTGCCTGCGTTTGGGTCAACTTAGTTCTTTTATTGAACGTTGTGTTCTATGGGTTTTGTAACATAAAGGAGTGCCAGGTATGCTGTTTTATTTCCATCTGTCAAATCAGAAAATAGTGGGGAGTTCTGCTCCAGAGAGGTGCTTGGGGCAAGGCTGGCAGCTGGGATTTCCAGTCAGGGAGGGAGCTTGGGAAGAGCATGTCTGTTTTAGCAGGAGGCCAGACCTTCTGCCACTGAGGCTGAAGCGTCTCAATGTCCTCTTAAACGGAAGTGTTAATCAAAATATAGCAGACTAATTGTTTATGTGAGTGGATGAGATTATCCCCAGACAATGTGGTGCTGTTTGACTTGGAGAAGGAACTGTGTAACTGTATGCAAAGCTGCACCACAGCGATAGACGATTGGCTTTTTGATTAGGTCATAAAAATCTGGGGAGGTGATAAAAATGGAGCTGATTTTTGGGTGGGGTGCTCTGCTATATTTTCAGATCAGCTTATAGCTGTGGAGTATTATTTACTATGCACAAGTGAATAGGGAATAGTAGCTGAGGCAGTGGGCAGGTTTTTAATCTTAATGTGCCAGGCAGTGGGTTAAGCTCTTGTGATAATGTGTCCGAGAGCTTTGTGGAGTGATAAGGAAAAGGTTAGAATAGTTTTACTGTGCTAAATATTATTGCACAATGTTAGATTGGAACTTTTTAAATAGGGGTTGTTTGTACCAGTTAGTTTAACTTGAAACTAGATGTGAGCTTTGGTATGCTTGTTTTTGTGTCCAGGTTCCCTTTGCAGGGACAGTGTGCAGCAGTTGCTGCTACGGAGTCTCTGTGGGAACTGGCGTGTCATGGATATAAACCTCAGGATCTCAGGCTTGCCTATAATTGCATTTAAAACCTTACACTGACAGAAAGAGATGGAATACACAAAGCACCCTGAAAGGCAGAACGCCTTCTTCCCGAGAAGAGCTGCTAAAATGTATCCCATTTACTTATAACTTTCCATTAAGGAAATAAAAAAGAGTGGCCTGAGAGAGCTGACATCTCTAAAAAGGGAAACAGGTGGCTTTCCATTGCATTTCTGCATGGTCCCCACCATGCTGGTTGAGAGTTGGTCATGCAGGAGTAAGGAATGGTGGCTACTTACTCCATCATCCCTCACATTCTCACCTTGTTCCAGTTCCTTGTGGGAGCTGCATGGTCTTCTTCAAACCAGGTCATTTCTTTTCTCCTGTCACCCCTCATATTGTTTCTGTCCCACTCACTTGTGCCTTGGAGGCCTGTGCTATCCCATCGCCAGCCTTTCCCACACCTTGGATTCTGCCCTTTCCCCACCCACCTGTTGCTTGAGGGCATCAAGAACTTCTTGCAGGACAAGCTAAAACCCCCCATGCTGCAGCCAGGGCTCTGCTCTGGGTGCAGAGGAGCTCATCCCAAGGCTGTCCCTCTGCCATGCCTCCTGCCCAGCCCGCCAGGCAGCTGCTTGCCCAGCGCTCTGACAGGTCCTGCCGGTGAGTGGAGAAGGGGAAATGTTATTTTTTCCCATGTATACAATGAAAGGAAGTGCTGTAATAAACGGAATGAGGTAAAAAGGTTTTCCCGGCACATTACCTTCTAACACTTCTTCATCCTGTTTCTCTGCTCCAGGTCCCACTCTGCTGTGGGGAGTGGGACTGAATTCTCCACACCTGGCTCCCACCAGCCCCCAAGGCCTGGCTTCCTCGGGCAGGGAAAGCCCTGCTTTGTCCTGTCGAGGGGATGAAGGACATCTCTCCCTTGGAACTGGGCAAAGGCGGGTCTCTTGCACCTTGACACACTGGAGCTGGTGTAGGGAAGTGCTATTTCATTGCTAATATAGCAAAAGGAATAATAAAGCCTCCAGAAATCATGTAAAAGACAAGAGGGGTGGGTGGGAGGGTGGAGAGAGGAAATACTTGGAGATGTCTGCAGTGCTTCCTGTTTGCTTCTGAAAATTATGAGTCAGATCCCCCAGAAACAAAAGAGAGGGGTTTGAAAAATGGTGAGATTTTAAAAAAGTAATCATGCATGCATATGTTCTCTTCTGGTTTTGAGCTCTCAGAGCTGGAGGCCGTTTCTCGGGGCAGTAGTGACAGCAAGGAACACACACTCTTTTCCTTTCCAGTGAAAGTAGAGGGGTTTTTAATATCTCTCAATGCAGCATCAGGAAGGAGACCGATAGAAAAGATACCAAAGGTTGCAAGGTTTGGAATAAAATGTGTGATAGCATCACAGTTCTTCTAGAGTTGATTGCTTTGGCTTGAAAAACTTTTGCAGCAGGGTTTAGATGTAGCCCTGGAGCTGGTCTGCCTTTGCTTTGTGAGATATATACTTTGGCACAGGAGGGAGAAGGTGCGTTGTGTGTGCCTGGATTGTGTTTGAGACTGATCCGGAAGGACGAACCATGCTCCGTTTTCCCAGGTCAAACACAGTCTGCATCTTTAAAACCCATGGATTCTGTGGGATTTGTAGCACGAGTGTACAGCAGGATTGCACTTAAAAAGCAAAAATGAAGTGGATATCATTGTTCTGCTTATCGTATCACCAAGTGCAGGCTTTTCTAGAAAACCTGAATTCTTTGTTTTTCTGCCAGTTAATGTCCAGTAAATGTATGTTAGTGATAAAAGGCTCCAGTTTTCCCAGTAGAAAGTGATTATCTTTAGGTGTTTTTCCTCTGTTATGGTGTCAGGATAAGCTGTGTGAGGAGACCTGGAAGCATTTCCTTCAGCTGAAAAGAATGCTGCCGAACTGGAGGGCCTGAAGGTAAAACGCCAAACTCCTTTCTTTGTAACAGAGCTTGTTGTTAAGACACACCTTAGAAGGTGATCTGACTGACAGCTGACAGCACAGCCAGAGAGTTGGAACTCCTTGGTGCTCAGCAGAGTCGTCCCTGAGAGCTCAGGTGGACCAAAAAAACCTGTATTAATAAATAATCTCTCTCCTGTGCTCTGGGGTGCTGCACTGCAATAGCCTGTACTGCTATGAATGTTTCCTGGAGTGATTTTTGCCACTAACACTGTCCCCAGACCCTGTGCAAGGATGGGGCTGGAGGGGTCCTGGAAGCTCCTCCTGGAGTGTGCAGCCACCCTGGCTTGAATGCTGAGCTCTGCAAAGCAGATGTGGGGGTTTTTTATGCCTCAGAGCCTAGGAGAGTCCTTGGGCATAGTGAGATTGGCTGTTGTGAGTGTAGCCTTGCTGTGCTAAAAGCAGAAGAGATGCCAGCCTGCCTGGTGGTCATCTTGAGAAAGGTCTGCAGCAGTTTTGAGGTGTGAACCTGCTTGTTATGTCATTTTCCTGCTTTAAAATGATAGTTATGAAAAGTTCACACGAGTAGAATGGGCTCCTTTTCCCCCTTTAAGTTCACACCTGCACAGAAGTGACTGTTTTGCCACCCTGCTTGTGGCTGCTGTTTCGTGACTCTCCTACTTCCCAGCTCCTTCTGCTGTGGCAGGAGCATTCCCAAGCATTTCCCCTTCAGGTTTCTGCTTTGTGCTGCTACGTGGAACTCTCTCAAGCGAGTGTGTACAGGTTGGGGGTAGGTGTGGTAAAGGGCTCCCAGAGCTGCTCCCAGCAACTGGGAAAGCAGCTCTGAGACAATCTGGAACAGCTCCCAAAATGATCTCTCCCAGTAGGAAACTGGCTCTGCTTGGTTTTAAAACAAGTAAATAAAATCACTGTGATTTCTCAGCTGGTTTTTGTTTGGAAGGGTTTTTTTTAACTTGCTACTGAGGAAAGAGAAGAGCAAAGAGAATATGCAAAAATACCTGGCCCAGCTGCAAAAATTTGTAAACTTTTATTGTTGCAAAATAAAAATCATACAATCCTTTGTTGAGAGAATTGGAGCATGTTGATGTGGAGGTATCTCCTGTGCACAATTCTCATTGCCACTGGTGAGAGCTGGACACATCAAAGGGTGAGCAGACCTCAATTCCTGCCAGCCATAGTCATTGTCCCTGCGGGCCGAAGTAAAGGCTGAAACCAGGAGCAGGATTTTGGGAGCTGGGTTGCATGCTGGGTACAAGTTTGTTGGTGGTTATGCTATTCAACCTGAGAGCTGTCTCCTTTTATCTGAAGGCAAAACCAGGCAGCACCGTAATTCCAGAGCGCTGTCTTGGCAAGGGGATGGTCAGGAAAGGTTCATGTTCCCGGTGTAAAGCCCAGGTTTGCACCCAGTGCCAGGATATTGCACATCTCATGGAAAGGGGCTGTGGCTGGGGGAGTTCAGGATGTGTTGTGTGAGTGTGCTTGGCCTTGAAGACAGTTTCTGGGGCTGCTGAAGGAAGGTGCACTAAAGGAAGGATATGAAAAGCACTGGGTCAGGTGCTGAGTTGCTGCAGAAAAGGGCTGTTTGGCTGATTTCGGTGGAATTACACGTTCACACTAGCTTGAGACTTGTCCCCATTGTTGGCCTTTGAAATGAGGCAAGCCCTTTCTTTGTTTGGTACCTTGACATATAACAGAGTTTATAACATGGGGAGTTTTGTTATCTGTATTGTCTGATTTTTTTTTTTTTACTTAAGCAAAAAATTAGGCATGTAAAATTTTTCTCTCCTATGTGAAATAAGCGCTGCAGAATGTGTAAAATGTCAGCATTTTGATTGAGAAATGTTTTCCACTCGCATTTTTACATAGTGTGACATGGGTTGGCCTGCCAGATTATTGCTGTTTGTGTTAAAAAATGGAGAAAGAACTTGGTTTGTTTTCCAGGATTTACATTTCAACCTGTGTTTGCAGGATCGGTAATTTGTTCACGTATATTTGTGGATGTATATATTTTTGTATGTATGTGTTTGTTTAAATATATGTTGTCGTTCCAGAGGCTGAGGTTCATTATAGGCCTTACAGTAGCATTCAAGGCCGGTTTGTCTGCTTAAACAACAATATTTTTACACTGTGCTATTTCAGCAAAGTTTCCTAATTTTCTTCCTTTGCTTATGCTTCCTTTCTACAGTAAGGGTTGCTATTTTGATGAGTAGGTGTGACTGGCTTCATTACGGGGATGAAGTCACTTTTTGATCACTGGACAGATATTGGCATTTCTCAACAGTATTTTTCTGGGTAAATCTTTCCCTTTTCATTAAATGCTGTTAGCAGTGAACAATCCAGCCTTTCTGACTCCTTTTATTAGCGCGCAGTTCTTCAAAGCAGTCCTTTAAAGTGGCCACTCACAATATGTGCAAAGCTGAGAAAAAAAGCACAAATTCTTCTGTTGTAAACTAAATGTAGAATTTCTTTTGATTGTGATTATTTTCTCTATGCTGCTGGCTTAGCTTTGCTGTCTCTGGCTGAATAGGTAACTATGCAATGAGTTCTGCTTGATTTTGGGAGCAGTGATGCTGTTACTAGGACCTCTTTTCTGAAGTCACTGTGCGCCATGGAAATTTAAACTGCTCAGTCTGATAGGGGCTGGTTAGTGAGCTGCATGCCTAAAATTCACATAAGGATGCAGGGTTGCCTCTGACACCCTCATTTTTAGTTTGCAGTGGTCCCAATGTCAGTGTTTCTAATGCATGTTAGGTTGATATACCTAATAATTCTACTTTATCTGTGCTTTCTCACATTGAGAGACCTGAGTTACAGACCTGTTACCGGTGGTTGTAAGGTGTGAGCAAGCAGAGTTAAAGTCATGTGTGTAATCTTGATTTTCTGATTTACTTCTAAGTAAGTGGCGTGTTTGCTTTGGGCCAAATCCTGGACTTTTTACAGTGTTTGCTTTCCACATGTAGCTAGCTGGAGTAAGGATTAAGTGGAAATGCTGCAGAGGTTAGATTGTAATTAAAAACTTTGATGAATGACCCTCAGTGTGAGGTGCTGACACTGCTGCTTCTTTAAACTTTATTCCCCAGTGCACTTTTGGGAAGCGGGGATGAGGGGGGTGAAATCCTGGCCTCAGAGACATCGGTGGAAATTTTGTCCATTCAAAGAGAGCCAAGATTTCACCTAAAAGGAAAACGTTAGTAATGGAAAAATTGCCCGGTCCTCTAGGTGATGTGCATTATTAGTGGGTCTGTGTCCTGCAAGCCACTACTGCCTTCAGAAAGCTTTCTTAATACTCATTTTATCATTTCCATTTTTTTAGTTTTAATACAACTTTCATCCAAAAGAGGGTTTGCCTGTGGAAGTGTTTTCCAGTTAAATGCCTTTAGGTTGTCGCAACATCCTTGTATGATAGACTCTTACTTTTAGTATTAAAAAAAAAAAAATAGAAAAGAAACAAAGGAAGAAATCAACCATTTCCTTGGGTTTATGGGAATGTAATTTGTTTATCAAAGGCTCTGAGACAGACTGAAGCCAAAACCTGCCTGGGAGCAGAGCACCGGTGTTGTGGAGAAGTGCAGCAGGACTCTGTGTGCCTGGGGAGGGAGCTGGGTGGGATAGGCTGGCATGCCTCCTCGCATTGCCAGTTCCCCGTGGAATCACAGAATATCCTGAGCTGGAAGGACCCACAAGGATCACTGAGTCCAACTCCTGGCCCTGCAAAGCACAGCCTCAAGAATCACCCTGTGCCTGGGAGCATTGTCCAAACACTTCTTGAGCTCTGTCAGCCTTGGGACTGTGTCTAATTCCCAATCCCCTTTTGACAGCAGAAAATAGGTGTGCTTGACACCACTGAAAATGACTCAATGTGTGTTGTATTGATGTGAGGATCTTGAAATACTGTGCAAATGTTCATTTACTTGGCAAAAATGAGCATGTCCAAGCAAAGCTCAGTACCATTTTCTTGGTGCATTAATAGCTTACCTATTATGCAGGCCAAGAAAATTGCAAAACTGAGACTAAAATCTAACCATGTTTTCTCCTTTCCTCTGTAACCTCCAAATAACATTTTATTCCTTTGTAATCATTTATTTTAACTCTGTTCTTATAATTTAATTGAAATTGCACAATGTTTTAAATGTAAATACAGCTATAAAAAGGGACAAACAAGTTCTACTGAACAGAAGCTTTTGCAAGCTAAAAGCGTGACCGGATAAAACACAATACAACAGAATAACAAAATGACATTCAGGATTTATAGCTGGATTACTTAATTGAGCAGAAAAACTTCTGCTTTTATTGCCCTCATCCCCCCTTTGACATGCAAGCCTGCAGGTACAGTTACAAGAATGTATGAATGCACTATCAGATGAGGGAAGAACTTTAGGGCTAATTATTTGTGCAGGTATTAGTTCAAATGTGGAGCTGCCTGCTTGCATGGTGGTGGTTTTGTTTCCCAGTAAGTGCTTGGGATTGTGCTTCCTGCCCATGTGTCTCCACACTGTTTGATAATACAATTCAAAGTGACCCACGCAAGCATTTTTTGGGATGGTGGGAATGGCTGAGTGTTCCCGCTCTGTGTAGTTGACAAAAAATGCACCACATCCTTGTTTCACACTGAAGATGGTGCATGGTGAAATTTGTCTGCTGTTTCAGACACCTTGAGGAATTTGGAATGTTTTAGATGCATAGAAGTTTGCTTTCCCACAATAAGGGTATTTATTAAACAGCTCCTTTCAGCCTGTTTTATGCTTTGTGTTTGTGGCAATTAACATTTGTTCAGAAAGGAAAGTATAAAGTTTCTTAAGTTTGAGGCAGGCAGGAGCCAGACTTTCTTGTCTCTATGCTGCTGTACCTCACTGGCATGAAGTGAAGTTCTTTAAATATTGTGTTCTGCTGTCCTCCTGTTTGTCAAAAGGGCTTTTTAGCATGGAATCTTCCTAAATGGTACAGAGATTTAATAGCCTTGCTGTAAGTGCAAGGAAGAGCCTTTTTATTTTCTGTGTGAGCTGGGATTAATGTAGGCAACCCTCAAAGATGTGAAAAGATGATGGTGAAAAATTTGGCTTTGGAAAGAGACAGGAAAAAGGACGCATTTCATACAGGGTAGCTAAATCACAGAGCTGTAAATCATTTGAAGCAGGACTGCTAGTCAGAAAAGAGTATGAACTCACATTTTGGGAAGGGTGAGGTAGAATGACTGTAGAATTTTGGCAGGAGACTGCTTGAAGCACACAAGAAGTGGGCTGACCTAGATGCCTGATAAGAGGCTCAATGAAATGAAAAGTGGGTGGACTTGGAGAAGAACTGGGTGGACCTGATTGTTTTGGCACTTAAGTATTTGATGTTTGATTTCCAGGGCAGCAAAATTTTAATCACCTATTGTTCATTATTGGTTGGTTTCTTGGTGGTATGACTTACACCTCTCTTCCCGAGTGGTTGCTGGGATGTGTGGAGCACGGGAGAGGCTTTGTGCTGCAGTTTGGAAGGAAAGAAGTGTCCTGGATGTCAGGTGCTCTGGACGAACATTTCTGTGGAGGAGGTTGTGTGAAGGGACATCTGAGGAGCAAAGCAAGGGAGGCTTTGGGGGCTGCTCCTTTGTTCATGAGGGCATGTCAAGGTTATGTGGCTTTGGGATGTACCCTCAGCACGCTTTGTGAACAAAGAAGTTGCTGGGCTCCACTGGCAGTTAAAATGTCCAGCTTCTCTTGCTAATGCCTGTCACCAATGTTGCCCCTCTTCCTGCTGCTGCCCAGGCCTTGTGCTGCTCAAAAAGGCAGTGAAATGATGATACCATTAAGAGAATAAAAGCTGAGCAACCTGAGTGTCTTAGATTGAAGACGTTGCCTCTAGCTTAGTTTATTCAGCTTTTTGAGGACTAAAATTCTCCATAGATGTATAAATAGTAACGAGTTGATGCCTTGAGAGGCCACCTAAAAACAGAGACTAGACAAAAATAAAAGAATAAAGGTGGGTATTTATTTGAAATGCCTTCAAAGGTACACCCTGGGGAGCCAGAGGCTACTGCCAAAATGGACCCCAAGGTGGACGACAGGCCATGAGTTCTCACTTTTATAAGTTTGGTTAATTTACATATCAGGGTTAATTCTCCAATTAAAGCTTCAGTTAATGATGCAGTTTCCCCAAGCTCACCCCCACTCTTAAGATGTTGGTTTACGCATTTTGGGCCTCAGACAATCTGGGTGTCCTTGGAGAGCAGGCGTGGAAAGGCTTTGTTATGTCTACCTAGCATGAGAGAGCAGAAGTTAACAGGCTACAAGAAACTTCAGGGTTACACACTAGGCAGTACAGGATTTGAAAAACAGGAGAGTTAAAACCTGAGGCATCAGAGTGTGGAATAGACATCAGCAGCTGGGTCATGTGTTTTTTAACAAGTTACACGCACACAGATGTGCAGTTCCATGTATGGGAGAGTCTATGCACTCATGTGTTTGGTTGGGTATTGTTGTACTTAATAATATTGGCTGTGATTGTTGGGTGGAAGTCTCCGTTGGTAGGAAGAGACAAAATACATCTCAGGATGGTCTTTTTGAAACTCAAGGCACAAAGCTAAGATAAATGATGTTATGTGGCTGCTTTCTTTGACAATCTAAAAGGCATCTTATATTATGAAAGAGACCTAAAATTCACAAAACCCACCACAATTCCTTTCCTATAGTTTTCTTACATTGGTTTTTGTTCTTTCAGAATGCAACTGTATCTCAGTAGTAAATCTAAAATAACTTATCACTGGGAACAGTCCTTCTAGGATTATAGCTGTACAACTACTCCTTGACTCTTGCACTATATCTGCAAGTTCCTCGAAACCTTTGGTGTATTTACCTTTAGCCTGTGTTAGGTAATCGGGGAGCTTGCAGGACACAGACTTATGCAGAATATGTGATTCCTATCTGTGAACCCAGGCATCATAAGACTTTTCTGCCAACATACCTTGCTTATCAGTTTTACTGCTGCTGCTCAGTCCTGCTCCTCCCACCCCTGTGTCCTTCCTCCCATTTCACCAGAGAAGGGACAGCTGTAACTCCACCAGATGATGGGGGAGAATGAAAGGAGAGGAAGAGAGATGCAGAGCTCTACAGGTTCATGCTTTGACCATTTGACATGAGGCAGAACTTTTTTCCTGTGCAGTGACCGAGCCCTGAACAGATTGTTCAGAGAGGGTGTGGAGTCTCCCTCACTGGAGATATTCCAGAGCTGTCTGGGCATAATCCTGAGCCCTGTGCTCTGGGATGGCCCTGCTGGAGCAGGGAGGTGGGACCATCTTGACTCATTGTGGTGCCTTCCAGCCCAACCCATCCTGTGATTCTGTGATGAAAGTGGAGAGTTGAAATTGCCTTTATTTTTCTCCTTCCTCTGTGGAGAAGCACACCTTATCCCCTAGGCATTGCTTTAGGTAGCTCCAATTCTTGTTTAATGAGCCTTTGTGCACTGTAGCTGTGTACACTTCTGTACACTGTGAGGCCTTAATGGCTTAAACACCTGCTGGTCTGTGAGGTTGACTGCCTGTGGCACTATGATGAAGAACTGCCCTTGCTTCCGCTGCAGCGAGTGGAAAAACTTCCACCGGCTTCAGTGGGAGAATGACGGGGCATCTATGGCAAGCAATCCCATGAGCGTTGTTGCTTTCAGCCCCCAATTCTGCAATTACTGAATACAAAGGGCCGTGCGTAAAGTCCAGGGCTGTAATTACTGCTTTGACTTTCCTGATGGTTTATCTTGGGCACCACCAATGAACTGTACAACTTAATTACAGCAGTTACTTGGAGGGATTGTGCAAAACCCAGGTATTTATTGTGTTCAGGGAAGAACTTGCCCAGCTAAAAATTGTATCATACATGTGCAGGGATCTCCTTTGTCATTTATGTGCTGCCAACGTATGGAAAAATGAAATGCAATTGTATTGTATGTGCCAGGTGCTGAATGACAGCAGGAGAGCACAAAGCAGTATTGTCTGCAGTCCAGGTGAGGAATTAAACCCCTTGAAGTTTGTCAAAGCTTCTCTTACAGTACCACGGTTAAGTGGCTTGAATACTGTCACCGTAACTTGGATCAGTGTTTACATAGCTTGCACATTTTATGGTATAATACAATAAATATAATCCAATAAATTCTGCCTTTATCTGAAAAGCCTGGTCTGGTGCACTTTGGCCTCCTATTCAAACCTACAAGCAAGTGATCTTAAAACCTGCTGTGGTGTGGTCTGACAGTCACTGCAGGCGCCCAGAACCTTTTGCAGCCAAGCCTGTTGTTTGGTTTCACACATCTCAAATGGATTTGTTTGCAGGTTACAAAGGTCTTGAATTGCTGGTTGTTTAGCACAGCCACCTCGCAGGTGTCAGTAGCAAACCAGCAGCTGCTTTTGGCTCGCTATAAAAGTGGGATTTGAATATTCTGAATTGTGTATCAGAGGAAGTGGTCTGTGTTTGAAGAGCCTCTTCTGTTCCCATCCACAGAGCGGGCTGAAGTCTTGCATCATGTGCAATGCGCAGCTCAGCTCTCCCTACGGCACTGTAACAAGCACCTCCAGAGTAAACAAGGAGCTCTTAGACTCTCTGAAGGTCATGCAGCTGGAATACAGGATGAATGGCATTATGTGGAAATTCTGGGGTTTCAGTTGTTAATTTAATAACTGCTAAATAAACAAAACAATACTTTCCTCAGATTTTTGTGCTGTGTTATAATAAACAAAGGTGTGAGAAGCTGAGGTGCTGAGCAAGGGCTCAGGAGCTGATGTTCCTGCTCTGTCATGCCACTGCCCTGCCACATGTCAATCAACCTTTCTGTGCTCTGATTTTGTGTCCACAGGGTGGGAGCAGCACCAGTTCCTCTTTCCTTTGTGTTCTCTGATGTCTTTGGTTCCTGATGTCTGCAGAACCCATTTATGGTCCTTATCTTTGTGCCTTTAGAGAATGCTTAATGGCAGGTGATTGATATTAATTGTTTAATGTCTGTTCTCTGCAAGGCCAGTGTGTTTGAGTGCTGCAGCTGGCTGGCTCAGAGAGTGTGCAGGATCTCATTTATTTTTCTCAGCACCAACACCTTGTTGTCTATCTGGCTTTTGCTCTGTGTTTCACCCACAGTTGAAGTTGTCACGAGGGTGCACAAGTTGTCAGCAAGGAACACAGGAGGTTCCTTGTGAGTTATGGTTGGCTTTTCAGTGTGCCTCCATCCTGATAGTGCTTAAGGTCAAACCTTATGGGTTCTTCCTTAAAAACCTTTGAGGGATTTTGTTGAGAGTGAGAAGTACTCCTTGGCCTTAAAATCCTTTGGCACAGCTTCTGTTAAGGTAGTCCTTTCCAGTCAGCTCTCTGTGACTCCAGGCTTTATGTGCTGTTTATAGGAAGCTTTGGCCTATTAGAGCATGGACAGAGTGCAGGATGCCTGCAAGATTCTTCCTAAGTCCTGCTTTCCAAACCTCACTCTGTTCTTGTTAAGCCTGGCCTAACCTAGACTGTGAAGAAACACAACTCCCTAAGGCCCCCTGCTCGCTCCTGAAGCTGTTTCTGCAATTCCCCTTCCTCACTGCCACCTCATGTTTGCATCTAGGTCTGTTATGAGATTGGAACTGCTGACTTCCAAAATTCTTTGTCATTTTTGCTTCAGGGAGCTGCAGCCACAGTGGACACTTTGTCATCTTGCTAGAGGTAGAAAATTCATGGGTGTGCTGGGGGATTGGCTTCGCTGTGCTCGTGGCCGGAGGCAAAGCCTTCACCAGCTTGAATGAAAGCTGAATGCATCTATTGTGTAACTTGGCTGAAGCAAATTTGTGCTTTTTCTGGCAATTTCCAACAACAATACTGCTAAGAATGTTGCTGTGAAGTGACAGGGCAGTAGTGTGTCCTTAAACATGATTTTCCTGAATAATTGTTTGAAATGGGTAAATTATTTACAGGATGCTTCCTGAAAGGAAGCTGAATTTATGTTTAGGAAGTTCTGAGATAAGTTTAACAATTCATACTTTTAAGTTTTATTGTTTATTTAACTTCTAAAATATTGCAAGAAATAGATTTGTCATCTAGATTTTCTGCTGTGGATTAAAGAAACGCTTATTCATTTTAACACAGCAAAATGTGGTCTTGGGCATTTTGACCAGAGCTGAACCTTAATTCCACATGCCTCCTCAGAGGAAAAAGGTTGGAAATGATGAAGAAGAAAATCTGACAGCTGCAGGGAAACAAATTGTTTTAGATTGAGGGTTAATGGCTCTAATGAAGGAAAGCATAAATTTTACATGTAACATCAATGTATGTGGTATAACAGAAGGGATTTTAACTGGATTTAAATGAAGTGGGATCTGAAACACAGGCCATAATTTAGTGCAGTAGAGGAAATCCTCTCTCTGGAAGGAAAATGTAGACTTTTCTTGGTTATGCTTAGTAGCTGAGTAACAGAGTTTCTAAGGTATTTTTTGTATTACATTGGAGAAATGTGGAAGCTTCTGTGTCGCTGGTGAGGCAGGTGTGTCTCTGCATTTATATACACTGATGGCATGTTTTAGTGAGTGTGATAACTTTTGTTTTTCTAGGTTAGTGGATGACCGGTGTGTGGTCCAGCCAGAGGCAGGTGACCTTGCTAATCCTCCAAAGAAGTTCCGAGGTCAGTAACTGGGGATCATTTCTCTTTAATGACCAACTGATGCAGTTTTAATGATCAATGATGATCTCTTTAACGATGCAGTTCTAACTCCTTGGGCACTTTTGTCAAGTAACTTCCCAGAGGGTTTGTGGACACAGGGGCGAAGTTTCAAACTGGAACATGAATGGCAGATTTTGAGAACTAAATACAAAATTTGCAAAGGCATGAGAGGCAGGTGGAAAGTATGGAGAAAAGGACTGATTTTCCTGTAGTCCAAGAGTTGCTTGCTCTGTTCTGTACATTAAACACCGATCCCCTGCCGTGTGACAAGCTCTTCGCTCCAGCCCTGCTCTTACTGTAAATGGGAAAGAAACTTGTGAAGTCCAAAGCTACTTGAGATGATGGATTGTTTATTTTTTTTTTCAAGGTAAGATACCATTTTAAGGAGTACCCCCAAATATTTTGTCAGCTTTTTGTTTTGCTTTTGCTTAAAACTGTATCTGATTTTGTTCAACTTGACCTTGTAGATTTGGATAATTCTGCTGTTTTGCTTATTGGAAAAAAATAACAGTGCAGTGACAACATGTAGTTTTTATTTCTTGAGTGCTAAAAAAGTACTTCTAACTGTGCCAGGGCAGAGCCTTACTAGCCTGATCCAGGCCTCTTTTGGCTTAAAAGGGCTTGGATTCACACTGGTTCTGAGACAAAGCGAGTATGACTTGCCTGCTTTAGAGCAAGGGAAACGTGTTTCATGGCTGTTTGTGTCTATTTTCAATGATCTTTAAGGTCCCTTCCAACCCAAACCATTCTATGATTTTGAGGGGTTGCACTGATGTGCTTAACCTTAGTATTTTATTTCCAGTGTTTACGTATAAGCTACTATTGCAGAAAATAAAGCATTTAAAACATTGGGAGAGTGAAGTTCTGCTTTCCCAGAGAATTCAAGACTTTTTTCCATTATATATTCAGGAAACATCAGCAGTTGGTTCCAGTTCCAGCTGTGAGCATTCAGCACACTGGCAGATACTGGAAACCGAGAAAGTGAGGGTGCATACTTAGAAACTAACAGTAATAAATTTCAGTCACTTGTGTGACGGCATAGCTTTAAAGCAGAGCTGGGGGTAGCATCCAGTGTGGCTTTCAGGCTGCTTGACTGTGATTTCACCCTCTCACTGCCTGCAAGTACACGTGTAATTCACAGTTTCCAGGTTGCACAAAATTTCAGGTGGGGTTTCTTTGGACAATATTTCTGTCACTGGGCTACCCCGATGTGTTTCTAAAGTTGAGCATATCCAGGTTTCTAGATGAGACCAAGGTCACTGGGAAAGATTTGTGATAGGATAACTGCAGAATATACCCAAATGCCTACAATTAAGGATCTCAACAGAGCTTAAAAAGACAACCATAATTTTTTCACTGTCTGGTGTTTGAGGGCTTGATTTTATAACTTCAGTACATTACAGTTCTTTTCTTGCAGCTCTGTGTTGTTCACATCTAACTTCAAAAGGCAAAGAAATAAAAAGTTGGTAGGTTTCTGTGTTGATGATTTGGGCACTTTGATGCAGGTGGAAGCTGATTGAACTCCCAGCACTAATGATTTGCCATCAGTGGTGGCAGCACATGTAGAGCAGATGTCAGAGGAGGCTGGAACACTGACAAATGCACAGCTGTTTTCTGCTGCTGGGGAAAGCAAGGGCTGTATCCTGAGCTACATCCCAGCTTCCGTAGGGAAATGGCTTCCATTAGCTGTGGACAGTTTTGGCTCTGTCCCTTATTGTAACCTCTGTCTGTTGCTTGCATAGCACATCCCTTTATTTCCAGTTGCCTCTGCTCCCTCTTCTCCATAGCATCAAACCTTTCCTTTCCTCTAACTCAGATCCTCCTCTTCTTGGGGATTCCCTCTTCTCCCTCTCCCTCCCCGCCTCAAAACTTTTTAGTAGCTACTCTCCTCCTCCTCCTCCTCCTCCTCCTCCTCCTTCTCCTTCTCCTCCTCGTCCTCCTCCTCCCTGCTGCCTCTTAGCTCCCTTTGCAGCCTTTCTTCCAGTCACTCCTTAGCTCTCTCTCCTTTATAGTGCACCCATAGCTGACTTAATTTTGTGACTGCTGGCAAGGTGGTAGCATGCAAATTTGGATGATCTGCCACACAGAATGATTTGGGTTGGAAGGGACCTTAAAGCCCATCTCATTCCAGTCCCCTTCCACTATCCCAGGTTGCTCAGAGCCCCATCCACCCTGGCCTTGGACACTTCCGGGGATGGGGCAGACACTTCTTCTCTGGGCAGCCTGTGCCAGGGCCTCCCCACCCTCACAGGGAACAATTTCTTCCTCATATCCAATCTAAACCCACCCTCTGTCAGTGTGAAGCCATTGCCCCTTGTCCTGTCACTCCAGGCCCTTTTAAAAAGTCCTTTTCCTTCAAGCTTTCTTGTAAGTCCCCTTTACATACTGAAAGGTGCTATAAGGTCTCTAACAGCTGTAGGAGAAACTAAATTAGTGAAAAAGTAAGTTTTGTCCCATTAATTTATGCAACCCACCCTTCTATAACAGCATGGCTATAGTGTTAGGGGCTGCATCAAATATCATTTTCCTGCTGCTTCAAGTATTCATAATCAATGTGTGTTCAGGAAGATGGCTGCAGGAAAGATAAATCCATCATTTGGATGTTGTCTCCTTCATCCTTTAAGTCAAATTCTAAGTGTGGGAATAGCAGGAGCTTTGCTGAGAGCCCAGCAGAAACTTGCCGTCTAATTGAGATTTAGTGCCTTGTACCATGGAGGTGCCTCTTCCATGAGGGCAGCCAAAGGCACATCTCTGCTGTACTTTGCTAAATTTCTTAGCTCTGCTCAGAGCCCTGAGGCAGAAGAGTTGCTAAATGTTGTTCTTATAACCCAGAAGTCTAAGCAAAATCCATGTTTTTCTCCCAAAGAATCTTCTGGGAAATATCTTTCAATTAAAGCAGCAAAGTCAACAAACCAAACAAAAGCTGCTTTAAGTAGGTTCTTGACATGAAAGGAAGACTTAGGCATGAATGATTAATTGAATGATTAGACATAAGCAACTGAAAATAGCATGTGAGAGCAGGATGAGCAGGGCCTCTTCAGTAATAGGAACTGCTGTCTGTATGGTTTACAGTGTTTTTATCACTGATAGCTGAACTGGCGTTGATTTGAGGTTAGAGCATGACCTGGGTGTCAAAGAAGTATGAGAAAAACATGTTTCTAACAAGATGTTTAGATTTCAGGGACTGACTCTGAAAATTAATATCACAGAGGACTGTGTTTGCTCTTTTTTGGTAATATTTTATCAACCCTTTCCCCAGTGGGAGGGACAAAAAGAAAGATTGTGTTTCTGAATACCTTGTATCTCCCCTACAGGGTTCACTCAGAGATCAAATGAGTATTGAGCTGTTGGCCTGAACTGGAAGCCTGTGTAAAGAGGCTGAAAATAGCAGTTTCGGTTTTGTTATGTGTTTAGTTTCTTTTTTTTTTTGAGTGGGTGGTTGCTATTTTGGTTGTTTCAGAACGTCCTGCAGCACAGAGTGTTGTTAAGCGAAGAAAGATGTGGTTGCTTCTCATTTTGTGTCCATATGAAGAAGCCGTGCTCCCCATTCCTCCCTCAGTCACACCGGGATGAACCTGGAATGGCTCTGTGTTCACCAGGGTGCGCATCCAGATTTGCATCAGTGCAGAGGAGGGCGGAATTTGGTCCCACATGTGTTTCCTGAAGCCTGGTGGAAAAACCCACTACACTTTTACTGTATTGCAGTTGAATTAAGGGACTGATCAAATCAGGTGCATCTTGTCTTAATTCCAGCTGAAGCTGGTGAGATCCAAGGCACTGAGTGTCGTGATGGAAATGGTTACTGTGCGGCAGGGCTGCGTTCACAGAGATTGGGAAGAACAGTGTGTGCCAGGAGTCATGCTCCTCTGAAGAAAAGCTGCATCATGAGCCACAGAACTGCAGGTTTCCTTACTCTGTGACCCTAAACACACTTCAGCTTGATGCTCCTATCTCCAGTGGGAAACACTTCCAGCTTCCAAGGTGTAAAACAGCACAGATAAGACGTGCTTGTTGGTCAGATTTAGCAACTCTGGAAAAGGAGCATGAATCTCTTGTATTTTAAATGTAAAATGACCTAAGTTTTTAAACTGATCTAAACTTCCTTACTTTTAACTTGTATTCCTTTCTTTTCTTGAGGCTTCTGCAGTGAAAGTGATGCTTGGATTCCTAAACATCCTTCCTTTGCCTTTCAGGTTTTAGTCTGATCTAAGGTTTGTCTGACATTGTTCTTTCGTCTTCTCTCCCTTCCATTACCTTCCTCTGAACTCTCTCCTTTCCTCCTCCCACCCTTTCCTCTTCCATCTGCCGTTTTTCTTTTTACTTGCCTTCTACATAATTTTGGTTTATCCTTTTATTTTCTTCTTGTTTCTCTCAGTTCCATAATTGCTTTAATTTGCTTCTTGGACTCCGGATAGCTTTTTTTGTTGTCCTGCCTACGACTCTTCATTGCCCCACTCCTTGCTCCCTCACATTTTTCCCTTTTCATTTTCACGTTAGTTCTTTTTCACCTTTCTGTTTTTTTTTTTTTTTTCCAAAACAAGTAGATTTGTACACACTGTGATTTTATAGCCCTGTCACTTCCACTCACCCATTTCTCTGGTTTTAGTAAAGCAGTGTGATAATTTCTCTAGTTCTGTAGACCAAAGAAATCTTCCATGATGGGCAAGAGTTTAATTTCTAACACTTAATAAAAAAGCCCAAGAGAGGGCAGGGAGAGAAAGCATCTGACAAATACTGTTCTAACCATCTTTATCCAATATCAAGAAACATTTAAAGGGCATAATAGGAGTTATTTTCCTTTTTAGACTTCCTGAGTGAAGGTGCTATTTGCTTACCTTTGATATCGCCTCCTTAATTAGTCCTCAGGAAGAGAAGCATTTATGTAAAGCTTCATAAAGTAATGGATTGGGAACAAGGACTATCTGGGAATGTCTGGAAAAGTCAGAAGAGACGTTCTGTCTCATGAGTGGGTTGCTGGACTGACCTCCAGGAGGGAATGGCTGTGTGGTGGGAAGATTGCTTTATGATCTTATGCCTCAGTTTCTCTTTTTTTCCTGTTTATTTGAACTGTAGCATCTCCAGGGCAGGCACTGTTCCACCCCCTCACGATGTTTAGGATCATGAAGCTTGAATTTACATAGTTTTGTTGCTCTAATAAAATAAATGGGAAAAAAAACCTAGAGAAAAACTATGAGATGACTTGGTTTCAATGTATCTGGAATCCTAAAAAGTAAAATAAAATAGGAAAAAAGCTTGTCTGGGAACAAAAAATTATGATTTTTTTTAAGTCTATAAATTGAGGGAAATATAATTGAAGTAATACTGGTTTGAAAAAGATCCTCTGCAGAGTGGTAGCGCTGTGCTCTGAGACTCTGCAGGAAGATGGGAAGCGCTGTGTTTACTCAAAGTATCAGGATGTGTGGGGGGTAACTGAGAAATGAAGACTGGTCCTATAAAAAGAAGGTATTGTTACGTCGGAGAAATAAATGTTTCGTGCAGCCTTGTGAGAAGGCATGTTAATTATAGATTGTGACAGAAAATAATAGCAGACTTTTTGTCTTATGAGCCGAAATCCTGATACTTCACGTAAAATATCCTATAATATACAGTATGATTTAATGGTACACAGCACTTTGGGTTTTTTTTTTTTCACCTTCTTGGTTTTCAGGATATTGTAAAAATTACCTGGGAGTTGTGTACTCTAGGTTGTGTGATATAATTCCCATTATAAATGTGAAATGAAAGCAAACACCTTTGCAGAGTGGCTGGGTTTGCTTTGATAAGGACTTTTTCCTTGGAACAGCAAGTCAAGGCTGCAAGGAGGGGGCAAATCCGTGAGCACTTTGGGTCAGTGCCAAGGAAAGTTCTGCCACCGGGGGCAATTTTGTATGAACAAGCTTTGCTGCTTGAATAGGGGCTGGGTCAGTCCTCAGCCAGTGCTTGGCCGTCTGTGCCAATGAAATCTGGAGAGCTCATAGTTTGGGACAGACCTTCCTTTGACATCCACAGACTGCAGCCCACGCTGGGGAAGAGTTTCACCCTACAACACCCAGGCAGTCCTGGGTGTCCTTACTACTCGCACAGCAGAACTCTTCCCTCTTCTTGCTTGGTAATACACGTGGCGTGTGAAAGGACAATTACCAACATTTGCTATGTGAAATGTCTGTCAAGTCTTGCTGCTTTTAGAGCAGCTGATGATTGTGACCGTGCAAGACTAGATGTTGTTTATAATTCTAAAAGTAATTGGCTTGGGATGAATCACAAGCCTCTATTTCCAGTTTATAGGACTGCCACTGGACAAAAAAAGCAACAACCAAAAACTCTTTGAGTCAGGGAATTTCACAAAATTCAGTTTCTTGCCAATTAACATTAACTTTCAATTATTGATTATGGTATTGGGAAATAAAGATGAATAATTGGACAAGCATTTAGGGAAGTACCCCTTGGCTTCATTCCAGACATCTCTCCCTTTTCTTGATCTGCAGCCCCCTCTTTCCACATGGGGAGGTGGTGGGGATGGGATGAGGGTTGGTGTGTTGAGATTCTCTTTCCTTTGCTGCTCCTCATTTCTTACTCAGCATCTCAGCATTGGCTGCAGTCTTCTCCTTCTTCTTCTCCTCCTCCTCATCCTCTTCTCTCATTTGCACAGCCACCCTGCTCAGGTGGCTCCTCTCTCCTCACCTGCTTTTTTCGCGGTCTGTTGGACAGCAGTGATGCTCAGCTTGTGTCACTTTGATTAAAAAACCCTAACAGTAGAAACACCTCAGTGAAGACACATGGAGACCCAAACTCTGTGTGAACCTGCTGGCTGGCTGGCAGCTGAATGCCCCTGCCATCCTTGGATTCAGCAGTGCCAGGAGGAGCTGGGCAAGCCAGGTGTGTGGCATACAGACAGCAGGACCCTTCTTCCAAGGTTTCACATGCCTTCAAACCGTGCACCTGTGGTGTTGGGGTGCTAATAAAGCAGCAGGCAGATATGGCAGGATCACAGCCTGGGGCTCTTGCAGAGGTTGCACAAAGTGGGAACGTGTGGGGCTTTAAAGGCTTTAGGTTCAACTCTAATGTTGTGCCACCCTGTTTACGGTATCATTGCCACCAAGCTGACTTGGTGGCTATGTTTAAACACTGATATCTGGACATTTCTGGACTAGAAAACCTAACCAAAGCATACTTACAAATGAAGGAAATGTCTTTCAACATGACTTAGGAGAATTTCTTTCAATCTTTCCCCAGACTGCCTTTTCAAGGTGTGTCCTATGAACAGATATTCAGCCCAGAAGCAGTACTGGAAAGCCAAGCAAGCCAAACAAGGAAACCATACTGAAGCAGCACTGCTGAAGAAACTTCAAGTAAGAGACATCTGTATTTGTAATCTTATCTCAATCTGCAGGCTGTAGAATTACAATAGCACCAGAAAGAATAATAACAAGTGCCTTGGGAACCACTGTGATGGGTATTATTATGCCACCATAGCAACTCCATATTCTCCTTAGCTCTCCTACCTCCTGACTGGCATTTATAGCCCCTGGTCTGGTGTTTATCTCACTTTGGGCTGGGGGTTTTGCCTTTGCTGTAAGCAAGATAGTGCTTTCAGAAGTTTCATGAAGTAAAAATGGAGTTTTTAAAATCAGGACAGAGCCCTGGTTTAAATAATGGTGGAAATCCTTATCAGGAATTAGGCAGAAGAGTGGACATAGAGATGCTTTAGCCAGGTAATTCCTTAGAATTGTGTTTGTCCTTGCCTTCAGTCTAGGTGATTCTTTTGTGAACCCTTTTGCAGATTGTATTTTGCCTCAAACAGAGTGTGGATGGAGCAACTCCTCTGTCTCTGAAAAACATCTGGCCTAGTGGTATAACTGAATGCATGAGACTAAAAGAAAGCAAGGTCCTGTCAAACCTGAATGACAGTTTTGTGGGCAGTGGAGAGGCCACCAGTGCTTCCAGTTAAAAACAGCAAGGAAGGCACATGATGTGTGGCCAGAGTTACACAGCAATTAGTGCTAGGAGCTGAGAGTTTGCTCTGTGGCTGTATTTGACCCAGACTATCGTGTTTAATCTTGATGTTGCCATGTGTGACCTACTGTTTTCGTTTTGTTATAAAGTCCATGTGTTTATATACAATTAAACCCCAACAAGTAAAAGGAGTGGTGACAGTGAGAAGGTAGTCATAGGCCCTTTTTTATCCTCTCCAGGATGAAATAAAGTACCTGGAATTACTTTTTGGGCTTGAAAATTTTTAAAATAGCATCCATCTCAGGTGTGACCCATAAACTGTGACAGAGTCTCTGTTTTGGGTAATAAAAAAATCAGAATCAGCATCAGGATTTGGGTGCTAATATTTTCAGTATAGGAATGCTTGTAGAATGCAGGATTTAAAGGCACTATGTGTTTCAGGTACTTCTTTTGCGGAGTCTAAAGAAATAATCATTCTCTTGCAGCATGCAGCAGAACTGGAACAAAAGCAGAATGAAAGCGAGAACAGAAAGCTGTTGGGCGAAATTGTAAAATACAGCAACGTCATCCAGGTAAACCTATTGAAATCCATCTGCCTTCTCAGTGTTGGAAAGGAAACAGTTGTTTCATTTCAAGGTTACAGTGAAAATGAAACTAACTACCCGCTGTAATCTGAATTGTCAAGGGTCAGGTAAACAGAACTTGGTGAAGTTTACAGTATCGTGCTTTTCTGTCTGTTTCAAAGCCTACCAGAAGTGCTGCATATTCCTGTTTAAATAATATGTCATAATAAAAATTCTATGTGTATTTCTTGGTGCTGCAGTTTAGAATCTGAACATAAATAAGTGTCTTTTATTTTCAAGACTTATTTCGAAACCATGCTATAGAGGTGCTGTGCTCCTTTTAAATCACTGAAGTAATCTGTATTTCATGACATATAAATGAGACAGGAGCTAAGGTCTTAAGTGCAGTACAACTTTTCTGTAATGGATGTAATTCCTGAAGGGAACACTTCAGTGGACCCTTGCCCTGTTGTAAAATTGATCCCTGACACATTTCTCTCAATCTGAGATAGAGCATCTGTTTTCCTAAACAGTAGCATACTTCGATAACTGCCTTCTAGTTTCATTTTGTATTTATATTTATTATAGAAAATCTCTGCAGGGTGAAAGCCTGTGCCTCCTCTTTTGACTGGAGGGAGAAAAAGCAACTGAAAGCTGGACTAATTTTTTTGAAATTGTTCTTTGTTTCCAGCTACTGCACATAAAAAGCAACAAGTACCTCACAGTCAACAAGAGATTGCCAGCTCTGCTAGAGAAGAACGCTATGCGGGTGTCCCTGGATGCTGCAGGGAATGAGGGCTCCTGGTTTTATATCCAGCCGTTCTGGAAACTGAGAAGTGAAGGGGACAATGTAAGTGGAACTACTGAATGTGTTAAGAAGGAGAAAGCAGAAGGTTTCCAAGAGACATCATTTCTTTGCTGCAGGCCTATTTCACAATGGATTCAGTTCAGGAAAGAAGAAATTAGAAGAGTGATTGGGACTATTACCTTTCACGTGTAACTGGAAACTGTTACTAAATTGTATAGTCTGGAATCTGATGTGTCACCACATTCAACTGAGCCTCTCTGTTGAGGGATCTTTGCTAAGTCTACCTGTTGTGTGCAGATTTACAAAGCTGACAAGAAATCATAGTTTATGCTAGAATCTATTTTTTTTAAAGGTTTGGTTTTCTTTCTTGGTTTTGTGGGTAACATTTTTTTCAAGAGGTCAGTAGAGAATGTCTCTAGGAAATACATCAGGTTTCTTTAAATCTGTATTCCCTCCTGACGTGAAAATGGTATCTATGATTGGAGCTGGGTTGGATAGACTGGGAAGTCTTTTCTGGGTAGGTGTCAGCAGGAGCCTTGCATATGGATGAGAGGAAGAATGCACAGGAGAGCTCTTTGCTGCAGATCTGAGAGCTGTGCCGTGAGATCACAACTCCCTTCTTCGTTCTGCGGCTTGGTTAAGTGCCCGCTGTGGAGAATTCAGATCTGCCTCTGGGAAGGCCACACGATGATGAACTTGTGTGGTTTTGTATTGTAGACCTGGCTGGGAATGTTTGGCTGCTTCCCCCTGTGCATAATCAGTGAAAGCCTTCTCAGGATTGTAGAAGGGAATGCCTCTTTTTTAATGTATTTTCTCTCATTAATTTTGTGGTTACCCAGCTCTTGGGATGCTCTCCAGGATGATGAGTGTGGTTGCTTGCAACTGCTTTTGCAATCTGTTGTGGAGAGGAGAAGGATTGCATTCCCAGCTCCTGGTCAAATATCCCTAAGAGCATAGTGATCAAAAGGGTATGTGAAAATCCTCCTTTTCCCCAAAGCCTGTTGCAGAGAAATACAGCAAATATAGCCCTCAGGGGGGCCTCTGCATGGCTTTTCAGCTGGGGAAAACAAATGTGGCTCAAACATTAGCCTAGTATTTATTTTCCTTCTTTGGAGAGAAAAAAGGGTGGCTTATTGTTTTGTCTTAATTTCTTAGAATAACATCAGTTCAACATCTTTTAATTTCTCATGTCTGGAAAATAAGTACGTGTCATGCTCTCCAGAGGGAAGACCTGGGATTCCTGCCTGTCATCTGCAAAGCCACTGTGAGCCCTTACAGCTGAGAGCAGCAGAACGATCCTAGGCCTTCAAGGTCATCCTCAGTACCAGAGAGATTTGATTCCATTTTCCACTGTTGTGCACACATAAGGGTTTGGAAGCAGATTTGCTGATCTAAAAAGATTGCAGATCATTGCAGTGATGGCTGTAACATCTCATTCCACAGACCCCTTTCCCAGTCCGTTCCCTGTGGGGATTTATCTGACAGGCTCTGAGCCATGAGGGCCCTGTGGCAAACTGGCCTAGGCTTATTCCTAACTCAATGGATTAAGTTCCTTTGGAATGGCCTTCTGCTCATTTTCTGTTACCAGGTTGCCTTTCAGAGCTGGCAACTTGCCATTGTAATTTACAGAGGGAATTTACAAAGGGAAGTTGTTTCTTGTTTCTACTAGGCCAAAACGGATTTGACAATTTTCTTTGCAAATTTCCAGTGATAAACATTAGTCCTCTGGTAGCTTTCTCGTAAGTGCTTTTGTACATTTCTACCTCTTTAACAGATATACAAACCAGGCAGCTGTTTCACAGAGGACAGGAGTAGCAAGTGATGGGGGAAATCTTCATTTTCCTCTCACAGACGGAGAGACGTCCCAGCCTTGTACCCACTTCTTCCCTTTCAGTTACTCCTAGACATGGAAACGTTTCAATTCATGGAGTTAGCTTGATATGTCAGGCCCTTACTCTTCCAAGAAACTTTGTTGTTGTTTTTTTTAAACTATATTTCTGTGCTATAATGAGGAAATTCCCTAAGAAAACATGTTGTAGAAAGTCTTTTAAACAACAGAAGTGAGTATTGAATTATTGCTTGGATGGCTGCTACTGTGTCAGGTAATGCAGGCAAGATAGAGCTAAATATGCCATATGTCCTAAAAGAAAAGGAATCTGGGAATCTGATACAGGAAGTCATGTGTGTGACTCTTCTGGTAAGTGATCACAGTTTTTTAGCCTTGTGAAATATTTTAGAACTTAGTTTTCTGAAGGAAGGTTAGCTTAGCTTCATTAGCAACTGATTAATTTTGCAAGTCAATGAAAGTAATGAAATAATATGACTGAAAATTTACAGTAATTGGAATAACTGCAATATTTTCTGCAGACTTTTATTATTATTAAGTCTTCATTATTTCTGAAGCTGCTCTTCAATGGAAGATAGGACTGATTAAGGCTAGAGCTGGTTCCAGATGGGCTGAACAGCAAAATATGCCCTGATAGCAGGATTGGTGCTGTGCAGATTGCATTGCAGTTATCTGCCATGTTAGTGGGTTTTTTTTCTTTTTAAATAAGATGCTTAATGATGTGCTCTCTTTCTAATTAAGTTGTGATAGACCTGGTGTACATGCAACAATTTTGAAGTCCTGCTTCCACTTTGCAGGATGCAAACCCGGTGGTATTTTGCTTAATGAGTTGTCTGGTCATAACTTCTTAAAACAGGCTGTAAGTAATGTCTGTGTGAAGCATGGCATGCAGGAATGTATTGCATAAGAAATGTGTCTTGCAGGCATCTTGTCATTATTTTGGTTCTGTTGGTGAACTTGTTCCCCTGACTTGGATCAAGTAGGATTTCTGTGTGTGATCTGAGCATGGTGATGCTGTCTGATGCTACTATTTATTTCAGCTGTGTTGGTAAAGAACAGGCAAACCTTCCTTTTCACCTCTGCGATGAGTGGGCCAAATTCACCTGCATTGAAGTTGCACAAGGCTGAACTGGGCTCAGCTTTTTCATAGGAAATGTGCTGATCAATGCAGAAAGTGTTTTTGTTTATTTGTCTTCCCAAAGAAAGCATGGCTTGTGCAGCATTTCATATAGTAAAAAAATCACATGTAGCCACTTGTCTTCGTGTCTGTGTGTGCTTAAAATTGCTGTGAACAGTATAAGCAAATAGGACCCAGTGCCAGCCAATCTATGTGGATTGATTTTTTTTTATTATTTATTTTCTTACCCCTTCCAGGCATGAACTGAATTCTCCATATGCATGTCTCAAGCAGTTTTGAGGTTAAAGAAATTTTTGTATATTGTTTTGTATATTGTAAAGAATTTCAAGGGCATGGGAATTTGCTTGCAGGGAGCAAGCCAGGAATTCTTCTTGTAGAGAGAAGGTCTCTCAGCTGTTGTACCTGCTGCCTGTGCTGAACTCAAACACCATTTAGGGAGTAACAGCAGAGGGGATGGAGTGTGTTCACCTCTCTCTGAATTTTCAGTGATTTCTGTGCCTTTCTAGATTGCAGTCAAGCAGTCTGAATCACAGAACTCCTGAGCCTGTCAGGACATTTTCCAGCAGATGGTCCACAGAGCTGGGGGCTCATGATTACTTTCCAAGCTTTCTCTGGGATAAAGAGAACTTAATGTAACTTTTAGATGAACTGAGCTGCTCCTGGAATTCATAGATTCATATCCATTTCATGGTCTGGAGTTTCTAGAACTGGACGACATGCTTATTGGGAACATGAGGTTTCATTAGTGGGAAATCTTGAACCCAAGTGATTGGAGATTGTAGGTGAACAGAGCTGCTGTGTGAATTGTCTGCAAATAAATTCACCGAGTGCCATTCCCAAAGCATGCATTTGAGTCATTTTCTAAATATGCTACATTACTTCATTTTATTGGATAACTACATAGGTCTAAATGACATTTTATTTCTGACTTCCAGGTTGTGGTGGGAGATAAAGTTGTTCTCATGCCAGTCAATGCAGGACAGCCTCTGCACGCCAGCAACATTGAGCTTCTAGATAACCCTGGCTGCAAAGAGGTGAGTTCAAGGGGGCAGGAGGGGTAACTGCTGATCTGAGATGTGTTATAGAAAGGTTGAGGGAGTTGGGATTTTTCAGCCTGGAGAAGAGAAGGCTTTGGGGTGACCTCATTGTGGCCTTCCAGTGCCTGAAGGGAGCCCACAGGAAAGATGGAGAGAGACTCTTGACAAGGGCCTGGAGTGACAGGATAAGGGGCAATGGCTCCACACTGACAGAGAGCAGGGTTAGATGGGATATGAGGAAGAAATTGTTCCCTGTGAGGATGGTGAGGCCCTGGCACAGGCTGCCCAGAGAAGCAGTGTCTGCCCCATCCCTGGAAGTGTCCAAGGTCAAGTTGGACAGGGCTCTGAGCAAGCTGGGATAGTGGAAGGTGTCCCTGCCCCTGGCAGGGGGTGGCACTGGGTGATCTTTAAGGTCCCTTCCAACCCAGGCCGTTCTGTGATTCTGTGATATGTTGTTCTTTACTGGTAACCAGAACCCACCATGAGCCCACCATGGGCTCAAAGCCAGCATTAAACACTGGCTCCAGCTTAGCCTCACAAACCCAAGATGAAATATTCTCAGTGCAGTGATGCCTGGCACTGAAAACTCTGTGAGGTTTGCTTGAGTATCTCAAACTCTGACTGATCTAAGTCCTCATTCAGCAACCCTTTAGGGTGTTCTTGGTGAGCTGTCAGCAAACAGAGCAGCATTTTGCCCACTCAGTCTTCTCCAGTATCACCATCATTTACACTTGAGAGCTTCAGGACCCGTGTTAGGAACTACACAGATATGTAGCTAAGCGATGTCCCCTGCCATCCTAGATGTGGTGTGGTTCTTCAGAAGAATGGAATGTCTCAAAAAGAAAAGAACATCCCCTAATACTATAACTGGGTTGTTTTGTTGTTTTGTTGGTTTTTTTTTCTAAAGGTAAATGCTGTCAACTGTAACACAAGCTGGAAGATAACTTTGTTCATGAAATTCAGTAGTTACCGAGATGATGTACTGAAAGGAGTAAGTATGATTTTTAAATTGTTTTTCGAATCCAAAAAGTCTTACTATATTTGACTGTAGGGAAATATTACCTGGTGAATAAAAGATGAAATAAGGACTTCATGGAGATGTTCAACGTGGTATTACAGGCTTATAGATGACAATAGCTGTAATAAGACAATGTAGCTTTACATGCTGAGGCATTGCACAGTTTCATGCCTGTAGATTAATCTCTGAGATAATTTACATTTTCCTTTTAAAGATAAGTTTAATTTGTCCTCACATGTACCTTAATAAATCACAATCAACTGGCTACTTTTCAGTAGTTGTCAAGGTACCAGCACTTTTTGAGGAAGAATTTGAAAGGGAAAATGGTATATTTGTGTAGACCCATTTAGAGACAGTGTTTCAAGTCTTGGGTAGAGGCAGGAGGAAACAAAAATTATTCCAGCAGAAGAAATAGAGAGGGGTGTTGATGTTGATTGCAGAGTAGAAGAGATGAGATAATATAATATTAGATAAATCTCTTCACTTTTCCTAAATAATAAGAGAGATTATAAATGAAAAGAAAATCAAGTTAGTAAAGTTAACTAGAATTAAAAATCACCTTTAGGTTAACTGTTGCCCACTGTTCATTGTGATGCTATGAAACAAGTTCTGCTTTCCCAAAAGGCCATGGGTCTTCTGCAGGGATGAATTATCTAATTTGATTTGCAGACTGAATGCTCTTCACTTGATACCTGCTCCAGCAACAGGAAACTCAGAAGCGTTTTCTTCCCATCAGCTCTGCTGGCATCACTGGAGCTGTTACAAATAGAAAATGAGTCTGGTGGCTTTGCCTACCACTTAACAGTGCTTCTTTTTCATATTTCTTTAGGGAGATGTTGTGAGGCTGTTTCATGCAGAGCAAGAGAAGTTTCTGACCTGTGATGAATATGAGAAGAAGCAACACATTTTCCTCCGCACTACTTTACGTCAGTCAGCCACGTCTGCAACAAGTTCTAAAGCACTGTGGGAAATAGAGGTATTTTTTTCTTCTTTTTATAAATATTTTAGGACCTGAAGGCCAGGGTACAGTAAAAAAACTTCACCACAACATGAGTCATTCATAGGCTCCTGATATCATCACACACCTCCCTGTAACTATTATTATTTCATGAAGCGGTTTGTGTAGGATGAACCCTGGAGAGCTGCTTTATTGCTCTGTGTGTGTGGAGAGAGGAGGCTTTCTTACTATATTTACCTGCACTAAAATGAGGAAGAGTCAAATTTCAAATTCAGACTTGACGTAAATGGTGTGGTTTTATCAAAGCAAATCAAAGGACACTCATCTATCCTGATTTTTGAGTGTTTACGTTTAACCTCATGTGCAGTATAGAAAATGGAAATCCATGACTGACAGGAAATCTCCCAAATATCACACAACACATCCACGTTTGTTTAAACTTAACCTGCATAAAGGTGGTGTCGTGAATGGGGGAGATTTTGAGAAGAGAACTAGCAAACATAATTTTGTTCAACTGAGAAACATTGGAAATTGGTAGGTATCCAATCCTTGCTATTACAATAATGTAACTCCTATACGCAAAAGTTCTTGCGTGATGAATAAACTTTGTGCATTTAGAAGAGAGCCATCAGAAAAATGGTTAATTTTTGTCTAGGTAAGGATTGTCTGGAGTAGACTGTATTGAACTTGTAATTATTGGACATTCCGCCTTAAAATAGACAGACACTGATAGACGTGAAGAAAGCAAATGACCTACAGCTCAGTTGAGGGATAAAAGGAATAACCCAGGAAATTTCAGATGATATGAGGATACATCTCTAGAATGAAAATTTTTCAGAAGCCCATAGTATTCTCAAAAAACCCCCTAGTATAATTGGTAAACTAATTTAAGATGGTTTGAATTTTGCTTTTAAGTACTGCCTAGAAGTGTAGAATACCTCTCCTTAATAACACTCCAAATAAATCTCCTTAACCATAACCCTAACCCTAACCAAAACCCGAGGTGGAGCCAGAAATCTGGCACTGGACTGATGAGAGCAACAATCAGGAAGACAAGAATGCCACAAGGTTGGAGCAGTGTAACGCTCCCCGTGGCATGACTCTCTCATTGTCAGTGTCCCTGGAGCTCTGGGATTTGTGGTTTTCTAACCCTAACCCTAGGCTTAACCCTAACCCTAACCCTAGTCGCAGCTTTTTAAGCAGCATTGGGCTGAACTGAGTTCGAATCAGGAAGTCACGAAGATGGCAATGTCGGGGCAGTGTCGTGCTGCCCTTGGCATTCCTTTCGCATGGTCAGTATCCCTGGAGCTCTGGGCTTTGTGGTTTTCTGAACCCTAACCCTAGGCGTAACCCTAACCCTAACCCTAGTCACAGCTTTTTAAGCAGCATTGGGCTGAGGCGAGATCCAACCCGGGAGACATGAAGGCGGCAATGTCGGGGCAGTGTCGTGCTGCCCTTGGCATTCCTTTCGCATGGTCAGTATCCCTGGAGCTCTGGGCTTTGTGGTTTTCTGAACCCTAACCCTAGGCGTAACCCTAACCCTAACCCTAGTCACAGCTTTTTAAGCAGCATTGGGCTGAGGCGAGTTCCAATCAGGAAGACACGAAGGCGGCAATGTTGGGGCAGTGTCGCGTTGCCCTTGGTGTGGTTTTCGCATTGTCAGTATCCCTGTAGCTCTGGGATTTGTGGTTTTCAGAACCCTTACCCTAGGCTTAACCCTAACCTTAGTCGCAGCTTTTTAAGCAGCATTGGGCTGAGGTGAGTTCCAATCAGGAAGGCACGAAGTCGGCGATATCGGAGCAGTGTTGTGCTGCCCTTGGCATGCCTTTCGCATTGTCAGTGTCCTTGGAACTCTGGGCTTCGTGGTTTTCTGAACCCTAACCCTAGGCATAACCCTAACCCTAACCCTAGTCGCAGCTTTTTAAGCAGCATTGGGCTGAGGCGAAATCCAACCAGGACGACGAGAAGGCGGCAAAGTTGGGGCAGTGTCATGCTGCCCTTGGCATTCCTTTCGCATTGTCAGTGTCCTTGGAACTCTGGGCTTCGTGGTTTTCTGAACCCTAACCCTAGGCATAACCCTAACCCTAACCCTAGTCGCAGCTTTTTAAGCAGCATTGGGCTGAGGCGAGATCCAACCAGGACGACACGAAGGCGGCAATGTTGGGGCAGTGTCGCGCTCCCCTTGGTGTGGTTTTCGCATGGTCAGTGTCCCTGGAGCTCTGGGCTTTGTAGTTGTCTGAACCCTAAGCCTAACCCTAACCCTAACTCTTGGTGGAGGTGGAAATCTGTCTTTGGGCTGCCGCGAATGCCGAGCCAGTTCACACCTTGTCACGTAAAAGCAAAATTTGACTCCTCATGTTTGCAGGGAATAGATTATGAAATCGTGGAACGTAATAGAAGGAGTATTTCCTGGCACTTGGCAAATAGTAAATGTAAGTAGTTTTTCTCTATGGTGAGCTTTGTGTAAGCACAGAATTCCTCTCTTTGGCAGGCTGTACTGGTGTAGTTTGCATTTTTTTATTTGGAGTGAGCTGCAGTAAATGTCAGTGATCTGAAGTATGATCTTGAGGAGCACGATTAAAATCTAAATTCTTCTTTTAGGTTGTCCACCATGACCCTTGCCGGGGAGGGGCAGGACAGTGGAATAGCTTGTTTAGATTTAAGCATTTGGCAACTGGAAACTACTTGG
Source organism: Struthidea cinerea (assembly GCA_013397865.1). Lineage (NCBI taxonomy): Eukaryota > Metazoa > Chordata > Aves > Passeriformes > Corcoracidae > Struthidea > Struthidea cinerea. The sequence goes on from VZTI01004672.1 coordinate 151,742, forward strand.
CTGCAGAGGTAAGAATGCCAATTAAACAAGTGTTTGTGTGCTGCCTAACCAAGTCCTGCTGGTTCAGAACTGCTGTGGTGGGTGGGTCTGCAGTGTAGATCTCCAGAAAGATCCCACACTGGGCCCCTGTTTGTCATACTCTATTGCTGCACCCAGGGATTGCAGGGCAAACACCACTATTAAATATCGACCGCATTTACACTGAAAACCCTTGGGTTCATTTATCTCTCTGTTCCTCTTTGCCCTTGATTTTTGGAATGGTGTTGTGACTGTGTATTGGTGTCATGCGAATTTTTTGTGATTATATAGGCTGCAGGGTCCTGCTATTGCAGTCTTGCCTTTTGTCTAAAATTTGAATTAAAAAAGCTGAGGAAATCTTTGCCCCTTTTGATGGAACAGAAGGTCCCAGAGGAGAAGGAAGATCTTGCATCTTGTCTGGTTACTGGTTTATCTGGTACTTTGTGTTAAGGCAAAAGAGTATTGTGACTCCCCAAAAGAGCAGCTTAATACCTTTCAAGACTCCTTAAAAATAAAATATGGCTCTTGACAAGCTGCATACAGCAGATAATACCAAATGTATGTAATGGTACAGCCTTGGATGTTGTAATGGTTGCAAGAAGCTGTGAACTTTTTGAGTCATATCTAATCCATGTTAACACTTGGTCTGTGTCCAAGTTTTATCAATGGAGTCCAAAGTAGGGTTTTTTCCCTCTGATTTAGTTAGAATTGCTTCTTTTGAGTTATGCTTTGAAGTACCAGTGCAAAAATTTACTGCAAGAAGAAAGTTATGAATCACTGTGTGTGAGGGAACCCCTGAAAAAAGATTTGCTCTGACTGGGTTGAGTTAGATTTACAGCAGTGCAACTTCTGTATGCAGACAACTCCTTAGTATTCCCAGGGTGCTGCTTTCATTTTCCAGTTCCTGTCACAGCCTCCATTTAATTTAGAAGAAGAACAAACAGGAGCTATCAAACCTTCATTTATTTCTAATTATGTCAACGCCACTATCAAAACATAAACAGTGGACTACTAATGATAGCTAATAATAGCTAATTTTCGAGACGCAACCAGTACTCCCACCTAAGAATGGGAGTATTTTCCTTTCTGCTTACAGTGAGGGATGCTCCCAGCAGGAAGATTTTACTAGCTAAGCTGATGGAGAGTCAGGAAAGGGATTGAGCACACTGATGGGCATCCTTCTCCCACCTGGTGATCTGTCTGGGGGATTTTTAGGTGAAAAATCTTCAGGTGAAGAGGTGCCACACTGCACTGAATGTCAAACCTGAGCTTAGGTCCTTTCTACCTCTGGAAAGGAAATCCCCATCAGGCAGACTTATATTATGGAGAATATAATTGGCAACAGTGGAGTGAGAGCTGGAAGAGCTTTTGGGTTGAACAGAAGTGATATGCTGGGACTGGAGAGCTGCATTACTGACTGGAGAGCTGCATTAGTGACTGTGTCTATGAGGTGTAAAATACCTGTGGTGGAGATATTAAAGGTACTGCTGTAATAAAACCCTGTGAACTGTATTTTGCACAGTTCATATGTCAGGCACAACACACCAGCCAGCCAGACACGTCAAAGATTTATGAACAGGCAGGCAGACACCTTGTGTGCGTGACCTAACTTTAAATCAATTGGGCAAAGCCTACTGAACACTTATCTGTGCTCTGGCAGCACAGGGAGATTACTCATGGTATGGATTATCAACAGCGTCACACGTTGCCATGACCTGATTTTGTTCAAGCCTCCATGATAAAGATATCTAGAGTGGAACAATAAGTACAAACACAAGAAGAAAATTCACAAATCTTTTAAGCATTCTGTTGTTGGCTAATGATGCAATTTCTGTTGCAGTTTGAGCTGTTGTAAACCAGGATTCATCACTGTTTATAACTGTCTTTTTTCTTACTTCGTCCTCCCTTAAATAAACTTGATGTGCACCATGGAGGCCTCTGCAGTGGAGTCTTGCATGGCTCAAGTCTCAGACAAGGAGCAGAATTGTCCTTCACCTCAGTGCCTCCTTCTTCTCCTGTTGTACCTTGTGTGAGCGGCCTGTGCCTTTCTCTTTTTTCTTGGAGTCTTCCTGTGCCAGATGTAACTGGTCAGTCTGATTTGGGATTTGGTGGGTCGCTACTGAGCCATGTTGTGAAGGGATGCCCCTGCAGCTTGTTAAGGCCAGGGGATGATCTGGGGACTAAGAAAATTGAAGATACTTGCCTCAGAGAATTAAGGAATTTAAAGCTGATAAAGGTGTTTCAATACAGTAAGTGAATTAATAAAAAAAAAAGTGAGGCAATACAGTTGTTCAGTAAAAAAACATAGGTGAGTACTTGTAAATCTAATTGCTAAAAACTTGAGAGGATGGAGTCAGGATGTGTAAATCCTGAATTCTCTGTTCCTTAGAAGCAATCAGTCGTCCAACTTTTGTTGCCTTTCAAAGACCTCTGATATCTCTGACTTCTGACAAAGTCTCAAGTAGTAGTATTTCCTTTAATCCTCTTTGCACTTGGCATTATTTAGCCTAATTTTAATTACTGTGCTTTGAAGTTCTTTAAGACCTACTAATACCTTAAACCAGCCTAGATCCTTCTCCCAGACTTTGGGCTGAAGGTGAGCCACCCTGAAAGACCCACTGCTGAAGGAGTCACAGTGGGAGACTCTTGGTGATTCCACAAATCTGCACTGCCATTCCTCTGCTGCTCTGCACATCCTGGGTCACTCAGACATCTGTGTGCTCTCACACAATTACTTAAGACACAGGAGGAATGTGCTGAAGAAAGGGTTTGATGTTTGGTGATAAGATTTGGGACATGGGATATCTGGGTAGTTGGTAATGATGTCTGACATTAGGAAACCTTAAGCCACAGGCTTAGACATTCCCAAAAAAGTGGAACCAAATACTCAGCTGAAAAATTGGAAAGAGAAATTGTCTTCTTTGGAGACAGCGGGAGCTCTGCTGTTAGTGTCATAAGGGCTTGTTTGCACCCAAAAGAGCTGAGCCAGATCTTCAGCAGGAGATTTAGGCACTAAGCCACCAGCTAAGATCCAGGCTGCTGAGTTTCATTCTCAGAACAGAGTTTTATTCTTATCTTCACAGAATCAGCAGTCTTTTAGAAAAAGTTCTGCAGAAGATACTTTTTATAGCCCTGGTTACAGCAAAGTGACCCAAGTTATTTTGAAGCTTTACATTTATAAAGAGAGGCTGCAAGGTTAGATGAAAATTGGATGTTTCACAGTAGCAAAGATTTTCCCAAAAGTCTTTTCAGTGCATGTAGCACATGTAGAAGGCACCAAAAGCTATCTCTGTGTGTGTGGCAGTGAGCTGCAGTTTGCTTGAACAGCCTTGCAGATGCTGCAGGTTAGGACCACACAGCTGTGCTTTTCTCATGAACATACATAACTTTTTCAATATTCTAAATTGCCAAGATAAAAGTCTCTTTGAACTGAATATCAGCTTATCAATTGTGCTGAACCAAAACATGCACTCTTAATATTGTTCTCCACATGTATAGCAGTCCAGTTCTGTGATTTCTAAACTGGGCAATTCATAGTGAAACTATTAACACTTGTTGTATGAGGCTGTTAAACAGATATGTGTGCCCACACAAGAAATGCAGGATGAGTCTGTCATTTCATATGCAACTTCTCAGGTGTGGCTAAAATAATCACAAAATATATATGCATCTATCAAATCACATGCTGGTCTCAGATATTGCAGTAGACAATAGATATCAGCCATAGTACGTTGCTTGTGAAACCTTGTGAGCATGTACATAATCACAGTGCAGAATTTGCAGGGAAAAGTCTGTGATAATTCTGTTTTCCTTAGCTGAATAGATTAGAGTTACTACATACCTTGGCTAAAATATGGCAGTAAATCTGGTGAGGTCTTTAACACCAAATTCGTTCTACTAAACTAAATGAATGAAGATGAGGCAGGTAAAATGGCAGCTTGAATGTTCACATTCTGTGCTTCTCCAGAATTGTGGCCATAAACAATTATTGCTGTGGAAAACTTCACTGGCTTTCTTATAGAGTTCTCCTTCCTCTCTCTGTAAGACTGAAAGGGCAGGGCTTAAGATGTAAAATGGATCAGCTCTGATCAGTTTTGTTTCTAAACTCTGTTCTTAAAATCCCACATGAAACATCCTTCCAGCTTTAGGATTATTTTAGCACTAAATACTCAGTGGAGTTTAGTTTGAAGGTGGGAATTATTGAATTCAGTTGGGCTGAGCAGCACAGGGTTACATACACATGAGATGAAATGACAATTAGATGGATATTAATTGAACAGGAAGTCCAGTCCAACTCGCCAAGGCTGTAGCTCAGTGATGGAGCACTGCAGTGGCAACACAGGCTTCGGAAATGTCCTTTTTCCTCAGGTGTTGGATTGCAGTCCTGTGACACAAGGTGCTGTCCCTGAGGTGGTGTTGGCGTGGACTCCAGGGGAAGAGGGAATAGTCTGTGCTGGAACAGGGTCACTAAGCTAAGGCACCAGAGCACGAGTGTTTTGGGTGGGTTAACAAGAACTGCTGAAGCCTTGCAGGACTGTCAGCTGATTTTCACCACGCTGTGGTGTAAACCACTTGCTGCAAACTCTTGGATCAATGGCCAGTAGAAGTTACTTGCATTTCTCTTGTCTTTCTTGAATAATTTCTTCCTATATTACCTCACTCTACTTTTCTGTCAAAATTGCCCTGAACTGCCCCTTTCTTTTCAGAGAAGGTAAATGTACATCATTTGCCTTAAATTGAGAATTGCTGTTAAATTTTGCTTTTACAGTCCATGGCAGGGGGGTTGGAAATAGAGGATCTTTAAGGTCCCTTCCAACCCAAACCATTCTATGATTCTGTGATTAGAAATATTGGTCTGCCATGTTATATTGTTATGATATGTTTTAACAATATATATTATATTGTTATATTGTTATGTTGTTATGATATGCATTTATGCAAATGGCCAGGGCCATACCCTTCATAGTAAATTTAAGCCTGTTGTAATAATCACTTGATTTGGATCATGGTGAAGATAGCTGAGTACATGCTCAAGTTAATATTGAGAGAAAATAATCCTCTCCTGCCTTCTGAATAGTAAAGATTGTCCCAAGAATCCCACAAGAATAGAAAACAAAGCATTTAATGAGATTTTAAGAAAGATTACATAATTGTATGGCTAATAGTATCCTCAGCATTAGCTAAGATAAAAGAAATGTAAAAGGGAAATCAGTTCCTAAACTTGAGGCTATAAACCAGGATTAAACTCCTGGAGCCCAGAAGAAACTGTCTCTGTAGTTTTATAGACTTTTCTTCCGCTTCCTAAACTGCTGGAAAATGGAGTCCTGCATAGGATGTTTTATTAAGGCATCTGAGATTGATTATTTGAAGTCCATAATTTAGGCCTTTTGCTGTCCACTTGTTGGAAATTGGACTACTGACAGAGAGGTTTTTTATTTAGGAAGCAACAAAGGAACCACTGTTTGCCAGTGTAATTTTATTTTCTTTCTTGGGTGACATGGAAACAAACCTTTGCAGAAGGACTTGTTCATGTCCTGGTCATGCAGAGAGGGAGAACGCAGTGTTAAAATTCTCTGTGGTTCCTTCTGCCTTCAGAAGAGTGTGGCAAGTAACAAATAAAATGAAATGAAATGAGAATAAAAGAAAATAAAGTAAAATAAAATAAAATAAAATAAAATAAAATAAAATAAAATAAAATAAAATAAAATAAAATAAAATAAAAATAAAATGGCCTTGTTTAACTGAGATGTGAGGCACTTTTTGCTCAGGAATGGTTTGTAAGCCAGAGAAGATGCCAGGAGATGGCAGCATCCACCAAGGCCTTCACACACCTCACAGACTTCATTCCTTGGTACTGTGGGACCTCCTCACCTGGGGATTGCTTCAAAATCTTCCTTTGGGGCTGTTTTTTCCCAATGTCTCTTCATTAAACACAGCACTCTGATTAATTTCTATCTGTTTGGCTTGGTGCTTAAAGGCTCTCATAAGAAAAAGGTGACAGGGTGAACTCAGCACTGTAAGCCTTATTTCTGATTTTCACTGTCTCGTAGGAGTGTGGGTTTGTTTTAAAGCTCTGTAAGGAGTGAAGGATAATTTAGAGCTATGCATGAAGAGATGGAAGAGATCCAGAGGGGATCCAGAGGAGGAGGATGGATTACTGATTTACAGAGCCAGCCTGACCTGTTCTGTAGACTTGGATGTGGCTTTCTAAAGTGACAGATCTAGAAGACGTCTGTTTAGCAAAACCCAGAGCTAGATTTCTCCAAGGTTTTTGAGAGTCTTGAGAATGCAGCTAAATTTCTTGACGTGACTTGTCTTGACTTTGGTGGAATCTGTCAGTGTGCAAATACCTTCATAAATCTGGATCTCAGAGGAAAGTTTTTCCCCAAGCCAACTAATTTGCAGTTGTGACCTGAGAGAGTGTTCAGCTTTTTCAGTCCTGCTCGAAGTTGGCTGCATTTGGACCATGTTTGTACATATACAGGCTTTAGGAGTAAGGAAGTACACAGACATTAATGCAGTATTTATTGTCATTTAGTCATTACAAGGCCTACTTCTGTTATTAAAAATACATCTTGCATTTTGATGTCTTCCAAAACAGCAAATGTAGACATGTGGTCTGTTCTTAAGTGCATTTTTTTTGCTTATTTTTCAGGATCACTTGAGAAGCTTTTATTCAATTGTATTTGTGCCTCTTTATTTGTGATGCTTGATGGAGATTTCCAAGGCTTCCCTCCTTTGTTTTTTATTGTTTTTGGGGTTTTGTGTGCCTGTGGTTTTTGTTTGGTTGGTTTTGTTATTTTTTAAGAGTAGAAATGTCAGTTGTCTAATTCAATCATCCCTAGTTACTCCTGTGTGGACCACTGAAAGGCATATGGGATATTAATATTTAGAACATCTTTCTTGAAGAGATGAGGATGCTTTTTTTGTATAGCACAGGTTGACACGGAACTGCTGAAGATCAGACTAAGGTTATGGCCCAGCATCCAAGTGACACTAAAGGATCTCTTAGACATTTTTCTTTCTCTTTACTTCCTCTGCAGAATGGGATATGGCTGAGTGGGGCTGAACACTGGTTTCAGGTTCTGTGCCCTTGATCCCAGTAGAAGCAATGGAGTTTCCCAGTTACCACCCTAACATGGAGCTACTCCGGCTTATGCTGGTGGTGTGAGACCTTTAAATCTGTGCTGATTTAGGCATGGCAAAATGCTGGCCTGCCATTGCTTACACAGCAGCTGGAAATGCCACCAAAATGATCTTTCTTCTGGTAATGAGGGTGAAAAATCAGGACAGGAAGGTGTTGGAGCTGCTTCCAGGGGGGCCCGAAGCAGACAAAAAGGTTCAGCTTTCCCAGTGCTCCCTGGAAACTTGTCTGATCTGCTAAGATGTGGCTCATGAGGAAAATACAATCCTGAAAGAAAAGGCCTTTTACGATTTTTCAACTTACCTCGGATGATGATTATCAGGAGCTCTGTGCTGATGCCGAGGCAGGGTTGAATGGAGTTTATCGAGGTAGAGTTGTAGCCAGTCTTTCTCTGGTAAGTTAATAAGATGGCAAAAGTCCTTTGAATGCCACTGGAAGTCTTTGAAATTGTGCAAAAGTCCTTTGGATTTATTGAAAGCTAATCAGTATGACATTAACAAAGAACAAAGAAAGCCTAATGAAGATGAAAGATTTGAAAAGTGGAATATTTTTCTTTTGTCTCGGCTTTTCTTCCCCAAAACCCTTGCCCTTGTTGGCTGGGTAACAGGCTGTGTGTTAACAGGCTGGTTATCAAATGAAATGGGGACTGTTTGCGTGTGTTGAATTAGATCCTTTTATTCTTTGTCTGTCAGGGTTTCCTTCATAAATGCAGGTTATAAACAAGTCATTAAAATGCTCATTTAGCTGAAATTTGGCAATCTAATTCTTCCCCTGACAAGATGCTTTAAATATCCTTTACCTAGTCAACAAAATTTGATTAAAATCAGCATGGGTGTTTCTTTCCCCAAACTCCTCTCTCTCCTTCTTTATTGGGTGTCCAAAAATAGCCTGTTTGGGTGCTTTCCATGCATTCCTCCAAGAAAATAACATTCAGTAGCAATGTGGAATTTCAAACTTGTTGGATTGTAAGGGATATCTAGCTATGTGAAGATGGAAAAGTAAAATTAGAGCCAGGAATAACCCGTGAGATGATGTTCAGCACAGTGGTAGAACCCCAGGAAATTATTCACTGTGGACTCGTGGGGTTTCAAAACTTGAAGATGCAACTTTGAGTAGCTTTTATGAGTAGATATGACAGAGCCTGGAACTTCTGGTGCTCAGTCTAGCGGGATCCCTCTCAGGATTAGCAGGGCACTTGCATTCTCTGAGCACCAAATACCAGAAGTAACACACAAACATGCAGAGATGAAAGTTGTCTTCCTGCTATGCAGACTTCACAGATTTTGTAACGTCACAAGGTGAAAATTCAGGAATGAGATTCCTTGCTCTTCCAAGAAGTTTTAACCAGAAATAATTAAAGACTTTGTCTATACCTCAGTTTTCGATGTGTAAAAGCTGACTTCCATTATGAGTTTGTCACACATACTCTCTCCTGGGGGCCTCCTGCTGCTCTCACAGGATGAGGATGTTGATACATGTATGCATTCAGACATCTAATCTTTCCATGTACCACTGCGTATGAAGGCTGAGCCCAAAATCTGTCCAAGAGACACCAATTTGTAAGCTCAGGAGGGCCACCTGCAGCACTTACCCTTGACCTTCAGGCTCTCTCAGATACCCTGTGTAGATCACAAGTTGGGAATTTGGCTTCTTGCAGAAGAGTGTGAGTAAAGGCTATTTAAATTTAGATTTAAAAGAGGCATTGTCTTCTCTGTAGTTGCAAATCTATCTCTAAAATCCAAAATTGTCAATTATTTCAGTCTTTAGAAATATGACCTTGTGTGGTGGTGGTGGCTTTCCCATGATAGTGACTGTCCTTGTCTGCAATGTGTCATGTTCTTGGTGCATATTGGCTGCATGCATCTTCCAGTGGCATTTTGCAGGAATATTCAGTGCTGTATTTCAGCTACAATTCAGTAAATTGCAACTTCAGGACATCCAATGACACAGAAAAGCTTGAAAACTTGTTGATCTTTATTGAGACCTATTTTAGCATAGCATTCTTACTTTCTAAACACCTGCAGAAAATTTTACTTGATTTCATTAGTAGTGAGATAAAAATATTAATGTTGTTCTTCTCAAGGCTTCTTTTGTTTTGGAGGCTTATTGAAGAATGTGGAGGTGGTCTTACATAGATCAGAAAAAGCAATAGATTTTGCAGTGCTGAGACTGTCACTGTGTCCTTAGGTCATTCTGTGCTGGGATATTGAAAGGGACTCAGAACAGGTGTAATATGACATACAACTCTAGATGATTTATGCCTTTTCTACCTGGAGAATATAGCATGGGATAATAGCTAATGGTCTGTTTTTTAGAAACCCTCAGCACCAACAATCTCAGCTGAAATGAAAATGAAAGTGGCAACTGCTGAGCAGAGCTGAAAATGGGGCCATGGATGTCAGCCCAAAAACTGAGTTCCATTGTGTTTGTGGTTTAACATCAACTTCTCAAAACTTTCTCTAAACAACATATTTTTGGTTTTATTATTTCTGTAACAGCAGGGCAAGAAAAAGCATCATTAAGGATGTACGTGATTTCTCACTTGAGCCTTCTGTCTCCATCACCCTCAGTCCACAAGTGAACTGTTTTGGAAATTTGAGGGCAGTCTGTTCAATCATTTTTCAAGAAGGCAAGAAGCGTTGAGGCAGGGAGATTTTCCTAATTTCTCCTGTTATTGCTATATATGTATTTTTTTTAAATCACCATTATGTTGAAAGCAAACAGCTGAAGGATATCAGAATTCAATTCATACTGGGTAGGCAACTGTATTCACTCAAGCCCTTCAATGAAAACCTGTAGGATCAAGTCCTCAGTGCCAAGTTCTCTGTGCTGGGTCTAGTGACAAACCTGAGATGACCCAGACTTTTTCTTGCTTGCTTCAATCAGCAATATCTGAAGGTAGCATAGAAATTTAGCCTTTCTGTACCTTCTCTGCACCTGTGCTGGAAGGCCACGGTGCATGGCTGGGACTGAGGGGCACTGCCTGCTAATTTTATCTCTTCTTGATGGAGGACCAAAAGCAGAGAGCTCAGCTTGGCTGCTAAAAATGGGACACCAGGATTATTTTACGGTGTCAGGTGAACAGATGTCGTGCTGAAAGAACTGTGGAAACTTAAGAAGGAACCAAAACTATATGAAAACAGTTACATGTATGTATGAGTTCTAGTTTTTTGGTGGTCATCTCTCATTCCTGTTGCTGTGTAGCAGTAGCAAGAGGGACTTGCAGCTGGGAGACTGTGACAATGTCAGGGAGGAGCAAAATGCAAGATTTAAGATAGGTGTCAACACAGGGAGGAAAGCAGGCTCTCTAAATTAGGTTTGTGATGGTAACACAGTGGCTAATCCAAAAAATGAAACGGAGGCAGAAGAAACCTCTGGTCATTTCTATGATAGCATATCAAGTTGCGACACACAGGGAAGGTATTTTCAGCAATTTGACAAAGATTTGAAAGTTTTCCTCCTTTCTTCAGGCTCATGGTGTGGAGAGGAGCAGGCTTTTTGAGGGGTTAAAGAGATATAAATTATTATTTTTTAATAAAAGCCTTATCAACTTAACTAGAACTCTTCACAGCAGTTGTCTATGTAATGTTAGATGTATGATAATGTGATATTGAAAAGTTCCACTGGGATTTGTGCATATTGCCCCGTGCAGTTCTCTTCTGGCTCTTCCACACTGGTAATGCCAAATTCAAGCCAAGAAAATGACAGTACTCATCTGTAAGACGTATACACATTATAATTGCCTAAGAACAAGATTGCCTTATATAACTAATAATCTCACTTAAGCATTTTCAGCACTTTGATGGCATATCCTATGTCAGGGAACATTGGTAAATATTGATGCAAAATTGTTTCTTCATGTAAATCAAATCTTGAAAGGTTTCATGTGCAGCCAGTGAGTGGGTGTGTGTGTTTTTGTTTATTTGTGAATATATCTGCCTACATAATCCCTCATCTTATAGACTACATATTTCCCTTGTCAAAAGTACAGTCATATTGAACAGCTGTTAAATAGTAATACTTTACATTTATTATTGTATAGTATCTTTCATCCAATTTTCTCATATTACTTTAGTATTAATTAATGCTTGATAATCCTGATATAACATAGAAAATATTATCCCCATTAATAATGGTTAAACAGAACCACAGTGTAATTAAATAATTGTCTCTAGTGGCATTGTCACTCCTATTTCAAAGATGTGTTAATTCTGAGTTCAGTGTCTTCCTGTAAAATCTCAGTAGACATAGAGAACGTCAGTTTTTTATCTCAGTCTATCTGCCCAGTGTCAATCCTGGAAGTGATTGCGTGTGCAAGTGTGTGGGTGACTGTAACTGGCTGCATTTAGAATAGCAACTGTGCCTTCTTCATCGTCCTTTTTGGTTTTGGTTATTTGAGATTCCTCTTGAGTTAACAAGCTTGATTGCAAGATGCTCTTTCTAGAGGTGAGGACATAGCCAGCTAAGTCAGCCAGAAATTGAGGCAGTAGGTCTTTTACTCTCACACTGCTTCTAAATACTCCACTGTCCTTTTGCAGGTTGGAAACATAACAGAGAACTGAACCAAACTCTCTTTCCCAGTTATGAAATGTCTGAAAGCTATCGAGATAGTATTTGACTTCTTTTCTTTTCCAGCTTAACCCACGCTACCCAGAAGGTAATAATGAAGGAAAAGCTTTGGTAAGTGGAATTTATATGTTGCATATAATCTGGGGAATGCTGTGTCCGTAACCCAGCACAGCCTGACATATGGAAGCCCTTCATAGCTTTCCTTTTCCTTATGGGTTCCAGCTGCTGGGATTGTTTTCCATATCCTGTGTAAGGTAGGATGCATCTCAGAACTGGCTATTCAGAAAGTTTTCCCTCACGTTAAGGCAAATGATAAGAAACTTACTCAAATTCTGCATCAAAGTGGCATTAGCTGAAGCTGTTCTGCTTGTTATCTGATTGCAGATATGAAATGTGTTCAGTCTGCTCAGCTTAGATGTGCTACTTCATGGCAACAGTCTTTGCCTGGTACAGCATCAAGAGCATTTTAGCTAATTCTGACTAATGAGGCAAGGCCAGACATGGAGATTATAGTGTGTGAAGGAAGTGGAGTTAAAACCTTGGGGGAATCTTTTTGTTACTAAGTCAACAAATATTCCAAAAAAGAATCATTCCTCCATCAAATTCATGAGATTGCCTTGGAAAGGATGAGATCTTCTTCAAAAAAATTCAGTTTAATTTCTTGCTGCTTACCTTCCGGCTTTTGTTCTTTAAGAGGACACATTTTCAAGTTTTTCTCTGCACAGGGAGGAAATTTTTGATTTTTCATGACATGAAACCCAAGATTCTTACATAATCACATGCCTTGAGGACTGCAATTTTAATAAAAATGGAGACTTTCAAAGGAGTTGGCAACATTGGTTTTCCATCTTCACTGATATTTGGCATTAGTGGTGATACTGCAATAACAGCTAAGCTGTCTACAGTAATGAGAATTCTCTCCTATGAAAGTACAGAAAGTCCACCAGTTGTTTCTCTTTTGTATTGGAATGAAACTTGAGTTTCCAATGAAACTTTGGAACTTTGGAATGGAAATCAAGATAAGTTCTAGAATTCCCCAGTGAGTCGGTGTTAGGCCCTTGTCACTGAGGAACCAATCCTCAATTGTACCACACCATACTTATTTATGGTTTAGGGTTTCCATCTGTAGCCATTTCAGTTCATCTAAATAGTTAAATATTCTCTGGACTGCATAATGATGAAGGCACAAGAGTAATCTAAACATGAATGTTAAAGGTGGCTTCACTATCAGTTTGGCTTATTCCTCCTGGGTAGTGGTTTCAGCTAAAAACCCAGACCGGATAAATCACATTAGAGAAATACTTCCAATAAAAAAGTAATCAAAGCTGATTGATGATCAAAATTGATGTCTCTGTGGAAATTTTAATTTATGCAGTCAGCACTTTCCTGTGAGAGATGTTTCGTGAAAGAACTTCTAGCAATTTTTGGTAACACCTCCATGTAAATCCAAGCCTACAGGCCCTATTAGTGTAGTAGAAATCCCTTTGGATCCTTCACTCCTTTATAGTCTTGTTGGAAATGCCGTGAGTCAGCAATGGCTATTTAAACCTTCATTCTACCCTCAAACAACCAAGTAGAGGAACTTCACATCCCTGTGCAGGAATTTCTTTTATGTTACAATGATGCAGTATATTGAATTGTCCCTCAAAAGTAGAAGAATCTTATAATATTTGGAGCTCTTTAGGGTCAGCTATGTCAGTCTTGTATCCAATAGCACATAACCTGGAGCACACAGGCTTTCCTTCTCTGTGGTTATCATCTAGTGTTTCCTCTGCCTGGTCACTGCCTAACTGGCTCACTGCAAAGGCATCTTCTTTTCCATCTTTTGAAGCAATTAATTTTGAAATACTGCCCATGAAGTAAATCTGGAGGGGGGAGGTTGAAGTGGACCTACCCCAGCAAAATTTGAAGTCTGAGTAGCAGGGAAATGGGAGATGAATAAACAAATCCTTGTGACTGAAGGGCTGAACCTGTAGCCTGTGCCCTTGAGGCCAAGAAGGCCAATGGTGTCCTGGGATGCATTTGAAAGAGCATGGCCAGCAGGTCGAGGGAGGGGATCCTGCCCCTCTGCCCAGCCCTGGGAGGCACATCTGGAGTGCTGTGTCCAGGCCTGGGCTCCTCAGGACAGTAGGGACAGGGAGCTCCTGGAGCAGGGCCAGTGGAGGCTGTGGAGATGATTTAGGGCTTGGAGCATCCCTGACAGGGAAAGGCTGAGGGAGCTGGGGCTGTGCAGCCTCGAGAGGAGCCCCAGCTGAGAGGGGCCCTCAGCCCTGTGTGTCCCTGTCTGCAGGGAGGGCTCCGAGCAGGGCCCAGGCTCTGCTCCGGGGGCCCAGCAATGGCACCAGAGGAACGGGCAGGGACTGATCCCGGGAAGTTCCACCTGGACAGGAGGAAAAATTTCTTCCACAGATTTCCCAGAGAGGGTGTGGAGTCTCCCTCACTGGGGATATTCCAGAGCTGTCTGGATACAATCCTGTGCCCTGTGCTCTGGGATGGCCCTGCTGGAGCACAGAGATGGCACCAGCTTGACCCGCTGTGGTCCCTTCAGCCTGACCCGTCCTGGGACTCTTTCTGTTCTCTGCTAGGCTGTTGGATGAAAGGGCAGCAGCTCCTTCTCTGTTGTCTGGGTTTTAAAGGCAGCACAGCTGTCTGTGCATTCTGTGCCAACCCTTAACTCCTCAGTGTGTGCTGGGGCTGCTTGTGCGTGTTCACGGCCTGGCTTACAAGGCCTGACCCCAGTTGCTCAGGCAACTGAATTTTGGGAAGCAGCTATGGAGAAGGGTTTTCCATAATGGAGCAGTGGGCACAGACACCGAGGTTCTGCCTAAGCACATCTGTTCTGCCTTGCCTTAAGTGACTCTAGAGTCTGAAAGGGTTTTGGCTCCAGAGAACATAAATATTACTGGAGGTCACCAGGACTTTTGTTTCCAAGCATTAAAGGTACGTTTGGACTGAGGTTCATTGCTTGTTTATGAGCTGCTTCTTGACAATCCAGCCAAATTGTCTTGTGAAGCACTGCTTTTAATTCTGGTAAAATTTGGCCTTACAATGAGTTGATTAATATTCCCATATCTAAGCTCCAGAAGATTTTTTTTTTAATGGGAAGACCCTTTTGTTATTTAAGGGTCTTATCAAAAAAGGCTTCTTCATCTCTTAAAGTCTAGGAGATTGTAGTGTATCATGAATCAAAATGCAGTGCTCTATGTTACAGCTCCCACTAAACCCCAAATTGGTGTGTTTTATGCTGCAAATTAGTATGCTTTTTCTAAGGAGAGAAATGTACAACATCCAGAAGAATGCTACAAACATCAGGGAAATGTCAGGAACAGCTGGGAACCTGGCATTTGTTAGTGCCTTTGTGTTAAAGGCTGACTTTGGATGGGTACTGTCTCTCTATTCATCTGCATTTTCGTGAGAGAGCTAATTCCAACCAGTTCCAATCTACCTTTTATTGTTGAGATTTTTGTTAGGATTGAGACTGGCATGGATTTACTTTTCTTGTAAAGAAGTTGGGCGGTTCTACCATGGGCTGCCAGGTGCAACTTGATGTATCTCCTTTGACTTCTTTTTACCTATCTTTATGAATTCCCAGCATTCTGCAATTCTAACTTTGCCTTCTTGCTGCCAATCCAGGAGATTTTTTTTTTCTTATAAACACTGTAAATTAATTTGTTTTGTAAAAAAATTTATTTTATTTTACCTTCCAGGAATGAAGTTTATTGAATTGTACATTTTATATGGGTGATGCAGTTTAAACAAGTAGAACAGACAATCTGAAAAACATTAAAAAGAAAAGAGAAAAGAAAAATCATCAGCTTAAAAATGGCAGCTTATATAAAGCCAGCAGTCAGACCACTGGGGAGGCTGGGGGAGAAGGGGAGACACGGATGCCGGCACATTATTATTATTCTGCCGTTGCACACGGGTCTGAATCAGCTCTGGAAATGCATACATTGTTTCTTACAGAATGTCTCTGGCTCCTAACAACAGGATTGCAACGTGATGTCTCTGCTAAAAATGCGATGACTCACAAATGAGTCAACAGTGAAGGTGTTACAGGAGGCTAACTGCTGTGCTGTCTGCCAGGGCTCCTAGCAAGCAGGAGCAAGGCTGGCCATTCATTTACTCCATTTGCTTCTCATAAAGAATTTTGAAAATAATCTAACCTATGGAGTTCTGCTCACGTTACTGCTCTGTGAAAATGCTGGTTTTGTAAGAGCCTCCTAAACTGGGTTAACATATTGAGATACCACGTTGCTCTGGATTTAACAGGCATTTTCAGAACTCCGGCTGCTATTAAATTTAATTTCTGCTGAAATCTGTAGTGCAGCTTAATGTATTCATTCAGGAGCAATGTATTATCCTTGTCTGTCTCTATGCCACAAGAGGTGTCTTCACCAATTGGAATTGTAGTTTGGGTTTCTAAAAGAAAAGGTGTTTTAGGTCTGTCATGCTTTTGTATTGCTTTTAGCAGTTGAAATGAAGGCCCTTCTGTAAGCAAAACTCCATGTAAATCTCTTGAATTTTAGGTATGATGCCCAGTTGAGTTAAGTAAGGAAGGTTTGGGATATGTACCAATTAGTAGCAAATTCTATTAAGAGCTGTGAAAAGGGTTACCTGCTGGCCTGTAAGTCTCAAGACAAATCTGATTGTACCTGATTATTTTGTCACTGATTCCAGCATGGGATTTGTCTCTCCTTACATTTGCCCTCCAAATGGCAAGCAGTATGTCTGCATTATTTTTTCTCTTTAAGCTTCTTTTTAAATCATGATGCACTGTAAATCAGCGGTGGTAGCCCAGGAGTTACAGACTTTGCTGTGGGCCTGGATCAAGATTTCCACTCCTCACCAAAATGGTGGGTTTTCTCACTATTCAGGACTCTTTTTTTTGAATGCTCAGCCTTTGCTTCCTTAGATGGGTCCCACCTGGAGAAGTGCCCTGGCTGTATTGTGGGGGTTTGCTCAGTTGCCTTTCCTGGGTGTGATTATTGAGCTTTGCTGCTGCAGAATAAGGCTGGGGGCTCACAGCCCTCCATGCCAGTGCACACTGAGGTTTTCTTAGGCTGAAGGAGCTTACTCTGCTCATTGTACCACTGATACTTACATTGGGTTGTTTGGAAGGTGTGGGTGCAACTCCTGCCGGACAGAAACAGAGCTGAATGTGTCTCCTTCATCCTTGTGAGTGATTTAACCAGCGCACAAGAGTGAAGTGATTGCACCTTCCTCACCTTGAATATGTGTCTGATGTGACTTGTGACAGCTTGCTGCTCGTTTGTTGTAGTTTGGGACAATCAAAGCTACATACATTTTCCTTCCGTGAATGTACTATTTGGTAATATTGTTTTACCCACAGTCCTCTAAACTCCTGGCATGTAATTCACCTGGGTTTTTTTGTTTCGTATCAAGTCTTTGGAGTGCTTTCCTTGGCTGTCACTGACCACATCGCCAGCATCTCTGAAACTGTTCTGTTGGCTTCCTCTTCACACTGCTCTAAGTTGAATTTTCTTCTCTCTGCATATGAGTTTCTTTGCAGTTCTTTTCTTCTTTTCTCTTAATTGAATCTGGTTTTGCTGTCTGCATCTGCTCGTATGCCAGTTTCTACCTGAGCAAATGTCATCTTGTTTTCATCTGCTTAGGAATGCAGTCCTTCTCCTGAGCTATTGTCTAATTAATTTAAACTAGCCTAGTACTTTCACTTCTTTCCACATCCTCACGTGGACTCATCTGCTGATTCAATAATGGCTGGGTTAAGCACAGACTTTGATAACTGCTTACTAAATTGAATTTATTGTGAGAAGCTTTCTGCTTGTGAGCGTCTGTGCATTCTCTCTCTCTCCCCCACACAGAGGCACGTGCACGTGCACTGGGACATAAACTGAGCCATAAATACAAATCCATGCTTGTTCCTATGTAATGGCAGCATTGCTGTCTCTCGTGTACCCCTTGTGTGTAACTTGTTTCCAGAGCTGTCAGGTTGGGGGTCACTTCTCGTTACGTGGTTTTTTCCCATGAGTAGTGCTTAACTCCCATAACCCAGGTTGAGTTGTGAGATTCAGATTCTAAAATAATGCTGTAAGGAGAGTTCTGAGGTTTGTGGGGGAGTTCAGCCTGGAACTGCTGTACAGCTCTCGTGCAGGTCTGATTTTGCTCAGCTAAGCTTGGCATTGCACTTAGCAGTGTTGCAGGCACTGTCTTGCCCTCTGTTGAAGTGGAATTTCTTTTTAGGCTAAAACCCCGATCTTGCTCCTATGTCTGCCTGCCAGCTGCTAAGCCTGGTTGGTAGAATTTCAGGCTGGTGAGCCAATTCCATTGCTCCGCTGGATCTATACAACTGTTGGGGACACCAGGGAGTGGGCAGGGTCAGCGCCAAACTGCTGGGTGAACTTCTCCACAGAGCTAATGCACAGGTGACCTGCCTTTGACTCTGTCTCCTGCCAGCTCACCCAGCTTATACACTGCTCATGGTGTTCTGTGGTGGGGAATATCCCTTTGCCCAGTCTGGGTCAGGTGTCCTGTCCATGTTCCCTCCCAGTATGGTTTCGTATTTTGGTCTGTATTTTACCCAGAGCCCCAGGATAAAAAGAAAACCATACAATTATGAAGTGTCCTGTCTTTTTGTATACCAGTCATTTCAGTTTGGAAATTACCGTGAAGTGGATAGTTTCTGGAAAACCCTAACTAGATTTGAATGTAAGTTGTGGAAAATATTAAAAAGTTTGGATGCTGTTCAAAACTATCCTGTGCTACTCACCTCTTTACAGATTTCTTGAATTTTAAGCTGATTATCCAGTTTTCTCTTTTGTTATGAAGTGTAGGAAGTAGTTTTTCATTTAATATTAGACTCTGACTCACACCTGTTAAGCTCTTAGAAGGATTCTTTTATTGTTTCTGTGCCTTTTCAGTTTGTGTCTCATCACGAATATGTAAAACAAAAAATGTATGGAAATCACAAAAGCAATTTGCTATTTTCTCAATCCTTGCATACAGGTTAAATTTTCTGTGCATTTTTCTTTAGTATTTTTTGGGCGTGAGATACAAGAGGACGTGGGGACTGTCAGATGAGTTAACTCTTGTGCAAGTCACAGGAGATGGTTGCTCTTGTCTCAGCAAGCCTTCCTCTCAAACACTAGTGCCTGCACCCTAATGACTAGAGGAGCCTAAGAAAAATTTCTTTCTATATTTTTTTTCTGCTCTCTCTATCCTTGGTAGAAGTCATGGGATGGAAAGCTGGCATTTTTTAAGCTTGATAATGAAAAAATGGATGTTTTGGAAGGATTCAAAAAGTACCTTGAAATGAGTTGATGACTCGTTCTTTCTTCCCTAATTTCACTCATCCTTGATTTTGTTGTTTAATCTCAATTGGCAATATGGATAATCAAAGCTTCACCCTTGATTATCCCTTACAGTTTGGTTTTAATCAAGCTACTAATGCAAACCAGGTACAGCCTGGCCTTTTCCATTGTACAGCTCTTCCTTCGTGGTGTATTGTAAATCATTATAATAGCATTTCAGGCTTCCAGGGTTGGGTTTTTTTCTCTTTTGGCTTTCCTCATTCCTCTTCTCCTCTCCCTCTGTGATGTATTTTGTGTATGTGAAGGGCCCTGGGCTGCCAGTCTCTTAATTGGTTATCAGTCTTTTGTAAGATGTGTAACTTGACACCCCAGAGGAGAAGCTTTTACTTACACCAGTAATTCTCTTGGTTGCTGCGTGGATATGGGCACAGACTCCGAATGACTCCTTCAAGCCAAGAAATGTTCTCAGCAAAGGTGGCATTTGGAGTCTGTAGGCAAAGGTATGTAGGTGACTAAAGAAACGAGGATGGTGCTGCAGGGTCACAAAATTCCCACGGACTCTCAGCAGGTGGTGGGAGGAAGATCCCACCTTAGCTCACGTGCCTTGTTTGAGTAACTGTTTGTGTCCCTCAAAGGGAACAACTCCTGCCCTTGCAGTGCGTAAAATCAGACCTGGCTTGGACCCAGCCTCGGGTGCGTTATCATCCCGTGGTGAGATTTGCAATGCAATCCAGGGGGGCCTTGCCTGTCCCCCTTCCCATGACAAGCTGGTCCTGATGGAGCAGATATTCTGGCTCTTGCTGTTTGGAGAGTGTCCACAGGACAAGAGGAAATGGCCTCAAGCTGCTCCAGGGGAGGTTCCAGTTGGACATCAGGAATAATTTCTTCTCGGAAAGGTCTGACAGGCATTGAAGGGGGCTGCCCAGGGAGGTGCTGGAGTCCCCATCCCTGGGGGTGTTCAGGAAACAACTGGACATGGCTCAGGTTTAGTTGACAAGGTGGTGATCAGTCAAAGGCTGGACTCGATGATCTTGGAGGCCTTTTCCAGCCTTTTCCAACATAAGAGATTATGTGATTCTCTGGAAGTGTGCTGCTTTAATTCTAC
Source organism: Struthidea cinerea (assembly GCA_013397865.1). Lineage (NCBI taxonomy): Eukaryota > Metazoa > Chordata > Aves > Passeriformes > Corcoracidae > Struthidea > Struthidea cinerea. Next base: position 171,870 of record VZTI01004672.1, read on the forward strand.
CATCTGGGAGGAAAAAGCCATCAAACTTACATAAAACAACAGTGGATTTAGGCAAATTACTTACTTTTTAAATCCCTTCGTTGTCTTAAAAAAAAGTCAAATTTTCATTAATTCTCTTCTTTAAACTGTGGCCCTTTCCAGACCAGCACTGTGGAGTTGCATCTGCTGGGAGTGAGGGGGTCTGCAACTACTGCAGGTTTTTTGAAGTTGTAGGTGTCAAATAAAGCATATCCAGTGCTGCAGTGCCTCTGTAGCTCGTGGCCTGCTGTTGTTCTAATGACTGCCTGAGACCCCATGGGGCAAAGTGCATCCTTTGTGTTACTCCAAAGCCAGTCATGGTAGATTCTTGCTAGAAGGTAATAAATAAATAAATAAATAAATAAATAAATTCCAATTCAGATTTATTACTTGTCTGCAAGGTAATTGAAGAATTTCTAATGGGCCCTGATGCAAGCAAATAACCCTTGTGCCTAATCAGCAGAGAGATGGCGACCTTCCTGCTTCAAAGAAGAAACGCCAGGCAGGGGAGAAGATTATGTATACTTTGGTCTCTGTGCCACATGGAAATGACATCGCATCTCTCTTTGAACTGGATGCCACCACTCTTCAGAGAGCTGATTGCCTGGTTCCAAGGTAAAATAAAAAAAAAGAAAAGGAAAAAAGGGCAAAAAATAGTGCTGTATTGACAGGGTTTCTTCCTGGCATTATGCTGGTGAGTAAAGCAGAAAAAATCAAACATGAGCAAGTATTATCCTTCTGTTAAAATCTGAGGAGTGTTCATGGATAAATAAGGGATGTATAAAACATGATACTGCTGCTGTGACTGGGTAAAATAATTATAAAGATAAAACAAGTGACACTTAGAGTCTGTGAAGAGAAAAATAATGGTCTAAATATTGCACAGATCTGTGTGAGGATAGAATTGAGCTCTGTGCACTGTTTGAAAAAAATGTACTTCTAATAGATTTAACCGAATTGTTCCCAACAAAATAATGTGTGTGGTGAGCTGGGCTTCTGTTTCCCTGACAGATCATGATGCCACTGAGCACATTTGTTACTCAAATGTATTCAGCAAGTGGCTTCTGGGTTTTAATTGTCAATATTTGAAATTTCAGCTGTGTAGCATAGCTGAGATTGGCTAGATAAGTCACATAGTGTTGGTTGTAACTGAATGGGCTTGCAGACACTTGGGGCTGGTTGTCATGAGGGTGGATTTTAACGCTGGGTACCCACAAATACTGATGTATGTGGCTTTGAAGTGTGTTTGCTATGCTAAGTTCTGCCAGATAATTTGCTTACTTGAATACTCAAAAGCCCATCAGTGTGAAAGGGAGAGCGTGAATGGAGACCACAGTGAATATATTTCAAAAGTAAAATTCAGAGTTAAAATTGTAATTGATTTCTCAGCTCCGCTTTTTGATAATACCACAGATTATCATATGGAAAGAATTTGGAAGGATCTCATATCTGCTCTTTGTTCACTTGATTTTCAGTTGAGAACTGGTACTGTAAATGCTTGCTCTGGAACAAGGGTTTGCAGATCATAATGATGAAGCTGTGAAACCATGGTCAGCTTTACTTTCTGGCTTTTGTCCTGTGACAGCTTAAAAGGGTTCGTTATTCTGCAGAAAGAAGAAAATAAAAGAATTGGGTTTATTCATGGAATGTATTTCTATTCAGATGCGATTTTATAACATCTTCCTTTTAGCTTTTCTTTCTTTAAAAAATATTTTACTCCTAGACTTACATAAATACTTAAACCCAGCGTTCTGCATAATCCCAAGATGCTGGTTGCTCTTGTTGCAGCTCGGCTCTGGGTGAGGAAGAAGGAGTCAAGGGAAAAGGGTACTGCAGTGTCTTTTAGGTCCACCTCCCCCTTTTATTGGTGTGCCTCCTGCTCTCCAGCCTCATGCCACGGGCAGGTATTGCAGGGCATCCCACCTTGCCCACGTGGGCTCAGAACTGATCCATCTCACGTGCTGTTTGCTCTATCCCCCTTTAGGAACTCCTATGTCCGACTGAGGCACTTGTGCACTAACACTTGGGTCACCAGCACCAGCATCCCGATAGACACTGAGGAAGAGAGGCCTGTGATGCTAAAGGTAAACAAAATCCCAAACTCATTCCTGAAGCTGCCTCACTTCTAACATATGAAATGGGCATAATAATTAGGATAAAGGTAAGAGGATTGCTCACCCACTTTAAACCAAAAACTATTGCAGATTGGGACGTGCCAGACCAAAGAGGACAAGGAAGCTTTTGCCATTGTATCGGTTCCTCTGTCTGAGGTCAGAGACTTGGACTTTGCCAACGATGCCAACAAGGTTTTAGCATCAACTGTTAAAAAACTGGAGAATGGAACAATAACCCAGAATGAAAGGAGGTTAGTAAGTTTTAATTTTTCCCTTGCTAAATTGTTGTTTGCTTAGTTATGATAACACAGTCATGGGTAGGTAATATCCACATGGACACAGAGGCAATTGGGAGAGGACACTTCAGTGCTGAGAGTGCCAGCCTGGGGTTAGAGTCCACCTCTGTCAGAGCATCCTTTCTGCACCTCAGGCTGATCCACATATCTCCTGTGTAAAAGTGGGACAAACAGCACTTCCCCAGCTCACTGGCCATGTAAATAAATGGGTAATTCCCTGGGCAAATGCCTTTGTCTGGATTTCCTTTGATAATCCGCTTCTGAGCTGTAATGGGAGGGTGCATTGCATCTGATTCTCATGTACAGGAAAACAGCATGGCAGGGCTCTTGACTTGTGTGAAGTTCACCACACTGCAAATCTGCAAAAGCCTTGGAAGGAGGTCTCAGTGTGACTCAGAAGCTGCCCCAATAATCCCTTTGCTTTCTCGTTTCTATTTTCCCCTATTCTCTTTTTCTATTTTACATCATTTTGATGTTTACACCTTGTACTCATCCCCATTTCATCTGCAGCACTATTAGAATGTCTGCTCCTCACACCCGCCCCTGAATCAAGGGATTTTGTTGTACATTTGCTGTACATTGTAGCCAGATACATTCCACTGCCAGTGATGTAGTTCCCTATTTGTCTTCAGCTGCCTGTGGTTAACTGAATATAAGACAGCATCTCTGGCATGTGAATTTGTAACCTGTAATACATCATGTACAGCTTTTTTTTCTGAAAATTGTAATTTTTGGTGATGAAACTGAATTTTTGCAATCAGTTTCCAGTAGCAATTAGGCCAGATGGTTTAATATCATAACAGGCAGATTTTTAATAGCCTGGGTGTTGGTACTCAGCCTTGAAAAGCTGTGGGGCCATTTCATGATTGAGTTGACCCAGAGAGGGGTACGACAGTGTCCAGGTGGGACATCCCTGTATGAACTTGTGTCACTGTCAGTATTGTCAGGTTTTAATGTTGACAGACTGGTACAACAAACATGAAAAACATTTCAGAGCTGTTTCAGAACAGTGCCATTATTTGTTTGTTCTTGTGATTTCCTTTGGAAAAAACCCCAAACCATCTTTTTCCTGTCTTATTACCTTCTAGTGTAGAGAAGTAGGAGTCCCAACAGTTTATTCCTCATTTCTCCATCCTACAGCTGCCTTTTCTACTTTATTTTGTGAGGGTGACAGACACCTTGCTGTTTTCCACCAGTGGGCTGAGGCTTTTAGAGCTAAAGCTCAGAGGGTTTAGGTGAGCAGCCCAGCTCACTTGTGGATAATGGGAACGTTGTGTCTGGCTCCCACAGATGACTGAAAATCTCTTGGGCATCTTCCTGCCTCTTTCAAAGCTGGCAGGTTTGTTAGTTATAGACTAGACATTGTCCAAATTGAGATGATGCCGAGTTTTTAATGTAAAAGATTGCTGGTGCTGTTAAGGGATATTCTTTGAAATCTATGGACATCTGTGCTTCTCACTGCACGCCTGGCAAGGTGTTAGTACCAAGGAGGCAATGATGACTTTGTTTTCTTTTTTTCCCCATTTATATTCTGTCTTTTTGCATTTTCTGAAGGTGGGAGAGAAGGAATTACTACTACCTCTGTTGTTTCTAGCACCTGCTTCTGACAAATCTTTTGTTTAGCAAAGAATGAAACAAATACAGTTTCTTAGGTCAGTATATATAGGAAAACAGTTATATATGAATATATATATGACAAAGTATATATATGAAGCAGTTTCATGGGTCAGTAGGGAAATTATCTAGTGGCAGAATGTTTTTATCCCTCTAGTAAGTCCATCGTCTTGTTTCATGGACCCATGACAAAGTATAAAAATCCTTGCTAGGCTATGTAAGTTTCTTTTTACTGCTCCTGGGCCTTGAGGCCAGCTGGTATAGATTTTGGGTCTCTGAATACTGTGTATCAATCCAGCAGCCTGTATTTTTCTCTTGTTTTCCCTCTGGTTGTTGTTTAATGCCTCGGTAAACAGCCCTGTGATTGATTTAAGCTTCTGCTGAACCAAGGCTTGGAATCCTTAAGTACATGTCAAACTTAACTTTGCAGTGATGGAAGTTCCATTGTGCCAGGTAAAGCTTGGCATAAATGTCATTTTTGTTCTTAATGAATCCTAGCAAGTGTTGAGTGACTGTTTATAATAATGATTTGTCTATGCATTCTAGGTTTGTGACCAAGCTACTGGAAGATCTCATTTTCTTTGTTGCTGATGTGCCCAATAACGGGCAAGAAGTTTTGGATGTGATCATTACCAAGCCAAACCGGGAACGGCAGAAATTAATGAGGGAGCAAAATATATTGGCTCAGGTATGTCCTACTGTGTTAATAACTTAATTGTATTTGCAAACAGATTGTAGGAGAGAGTGATGTGAGAAAAAGTTATTTTTGGGCAACTTGGCTTATGCCAGGTTGGCTTTGTGTCTGGTTGGACTGGGTAGAAATGACACTACTTGGTCAAAGCTCATCTCTTGGCCCTTAAATCAGAGTGAAGCACAAGAGGCTGTAGAGGGCTCTTAATTTCATGTGATTCTGATAAGATTTAACACCATGTTTGAGAGCAAATTGTTCACAAAATTTGAGACAAACATGGAGCACGGTCCCAATCCTGCAAGTGTTCCCCACACAGTGCCCTTATGGAACTCTGACTTTGTCTGTGTGAGGGCAAAGTTGCAAGTAAATAAAATTAATGTACTTTTTGAGAAGTCAACTGAAAGAGATTTTAAAAACGGGGAAAAGGATGAAACTGGACAGCAGCGAGTGTTGTTCTCCTTTTTCATAATTAAATTATCCAAAGTTAAGACATGTAACTAAAACTGTTTAAAGCTGGGGATAGCAGTAAAGAAAAAGCAATGTCAGTTGAGTTGGTGGGAAATGTAAAGCTAACCCCAACTGCATAAAGCTGTGATGTCTCAGATTGTGCCCCCACTTATGTTTAGTCAAGGCTGTTGTGCTGATCCTGTCAGAGGACATTTCCATTGACTACTGTAAGCGCAGCAGAAATCTGGATCTGGTTTTCACTTTCAGTGATTCTGATTTTGAACAGATATTTGGCATCCTCAAAGCTCCTTTTAAGGACAAAGGTGAAGGATCGATGCTGAGACTTGAAGACCTGGGTGACCAGAGATATGCTCCCTACAAATACATGTTAAGATTATGTTACAGAGTTCTAAGACACTCCCAACAGGACTATAGGAAGAACCAGGTCAGTGGTATTGAGAATATTTTTCCTCCTGATTTCTATAATTATATATTCTGTGTTTGACATGGCTCTCTGCACTTACAAGTGGGATTCTGTGGTAAAGGGGAAAGGCCTTTTTTTTGTGCGTGTAGCTTAGTAGTGTGTGAATTGAAAGTTCAACAATGAATATCACAAGTTCACTTGTACTTTTGCAGGCTCATACTGAGACTGGGGTTCACTGCTTCATTCATGATCTTTCTGTTTTTAAAAATATGTTCTTGGAGCCTGGATTGTAAAGTGGGAAATCTGCAAAGCTGTCTGTTTCTCTTGCTAAAATATTTGTAGGGGGATGGCAGTGAGTCAGAGCAGAGGTTGTTATATCAGGTAGCCTGATTTCCCACTGCTGGAGACTCCCTGTGAGCAAGAGGTATTTCAGAACATGGACTAAAGGGACTGGAGATAAAAGCCTGAATTGCTGTGTGGCTTCTTTTTTTTCTTTGCAGTGTTTTACAGAAATATTTCTGTCCTGCAGGGAGAGAAAAGGAGGAGGGAAGACTCAGGAAAAAAGCTTCTTAATCATTATAAAAACCTTTCAGTTTTTCCTTTTTTTTAAAAAAAAAGGTTGCTATTTCTTGAATTTTGTATATATTTTCATGGATTCATTCCTTTGGTTTATGAAAGAGTAAGAAGAGTTAGTCATACCTAATATGGAATCTACAGATTCCATACATACATATTTTAGGTATTCAGAAGTTCTTTTGTTCAGACCAGTTCAGAGAGGAAAGTTTTGAGTGTTATTTTGATTGCTAACTGAGCTGGATGCCTCCGGTTCTAAAAGAAAAACCATTACTGCTCAGCAGGTCATCATGGGAATCTTTCCTTTTTTCAGGAATATATTGCTAAGAACTTCTGCGTCATGCAGTCCCAGATTGGTTATGATATTCTGGCAGAAGACACCATCACAGCTTTGTTGCACAACAACAGAAAACTGCTAGAGAAACACATCACGGCTAAAGAAATAGAGACGTTTGTGAATTTACTCAGGAGAAATCGAGAGCCAAGGTTTGAAGTGGTCCACGTAGCATTTTTGCAGTAGCTGTGAATTGCATGCTATTCATTGCTTTGATGTCTCTTTCTCCCTGTTTTGACCTGGCAGACCAAAAGCCCACTTGTACAGAAAATATTAGAACTACCTGTAATTCTTGGAATTTAACCATATCCACATTTTAAAACTAGAGCTTACAGAAAAGAGGGCTTATACTTTACAGGACAACTTTGAAAATTTGGTCTCAGTTCAGTTTGGGGCAAAGAGAAATGAAGTTTAATTTCTCCCAGCTCTGCAGCTCCTTTGTGAAACTGCCACTTGTGTTGGTTTCCCTGCTAATAATCCTGGTGTAAATTATACACACATGTCAGTTTTTCTAAGCTTTTGTTAATATCAGTTTTCCTGCAGGTTTTGATTCCAGGTCAAACCTGAAATGGGCCTAAGACAGTGAAGGTCCCATAAACATGTCTCCTAGATCAGATTTTGTTCCAAATTAAAAACTCTGGCCTTGAACTTCACTCAGCTGATTTTTTTTTTCTTAATAAGCTTCAGGTCAGAATATAAAAGAAAAGGATTTCTTTATTTTTAAATGGAAAAATCTGTTTATTATTGGATTTTCAGTTGTAAAATTAGCAAAGTAATACAAGTATAAGAAATGAACGTACTGAAGACCAAATATTTTGCTCTGTAATTGTGAATACCATTTTCCTGGTAGCAATTAAGGATATTGCTCAAGGCCTTGGTGCTTCACTGCCTGAATTATTTTCTATATGCCTGTTTTGCCTCACTCTGTAATCTCATTGCCTCTCCAATGCTCATCTGGGTTGGGCTTGGTCAATATGAAGAGGAAACCATGGGATCAGCTCTGTCTCTGAAGGGTCTGTGTTTACAGACAATTGCACATCACGTTTTCTTGTGGTGGAGGATGTCATGGAATTGGTGCCATAACCACATCATACAACTGCTGTGTATCCACTTGTTTGAGGAGTTTAGGAGCAATAAAGGTTTCAAAATTAACCCTTGCCAGAATGTTGTAATCTGAACAGTGAAGACTTGATCTGATTTTCATTGAGAGTCTTGCAGATTTTCGTAGCACTGTTGGTGTGAGTGAGAATTGTGGCATTCTGCTCTAAAACACATGAGCTACAAAATTAAAAACCTTCCTGAGTTTTGGCTCCAACCAGGTGACTTCACCAGAATTCTAAGTATTTATGTGCTGTTTGCTTAATTTTATCTTTTTGATTGCTGTGCACTTTTAATTGTTGCCACAAAGCTTCATTTCAGTTATGGGTGGATTTTTGCCTAAGTCTACCCTAAAAATGCTGTCTGTACTCACCCATTACAGTTCTCAGACTTTAGTGGGGACTGTGGTCTGTGCTAGAAGTTCAAACTGTTGGATCCTTGAATGGCTGATAGCAGATGGGCAGTTTGTACCTCGATTTCTAAGGAAGTGGAATATATGATCCATGTGTGCATGCCTGCTCACATCTTCTCCCCCACCAGCTCTTGAGCGCCTTGCTCAGTTTTAGCTACATCTGTGTAGCGGGTTCGGTTCGATAACGGGGCGGAAACACCAATTAAGTGTAACGGTTTAGTTTGAATTCTATTACATACTTATTTTTTCTGTGAGATAAGAATTAGGAGAAAGCAAAGCAGGTACAAAACTTACAAACTATTAAGAAGTCTATTAACAGAACAAAAAGACAGAGGGAAAAAACTGCTGTGGTGTAGTACATTTCTTCCATGAATCTCACAGTTCTTTCACACTACGAGACATGGACTATCACATGGGGTTATTAAGGATGAATTATGTTGCCCTGAACATGAAGGGGTTTTTTTTCTTGCCACCAGTCTCTTAAAAGCTTTCTTCTCTCTCTGCCTTTAAGCAGCCTGGCATGGGCACTCTTCACGACCTTCACAGGCCACACATGAATGGCCATCCCCCCATGCACTTCAAATGGTTTAAAGAAATGCACAGTTCGATATTACAGTTCCTTACCACGGCATGATAGAAGTATTTTAAACTGCGTGCGAGTAGCGCGGCACCGCCCTCTCTTCTCCTCCGAAGCCATCTTAGCTCCGTTCCATGTGCCGTGACTCACTTTCTCTCTCAGGCTCCGAAACCACCATGTTACCACTTGGCTCCACGGTGGAGCGAGCCCTGCTCTCCCTGCACTGCTGGCCGCACGGTATCCTCTTCAGTTCAGAGCAAAGTGTGCTGGCTGCAGACGGGAGGCTCCTCTGGCTCCCGCTGGCTCAGCGTGGTGCAGTAGCATGGTGAGGAGAGGGTCCTGTCGGTCCCAAAAAGCTACCCAGACGGCCTCAGCCATGTCTGCGGCTCAGGGATAGTTCCCCCTCCTAACAACCCAGGGTCCGTGCCCCGGTGCTGGGAGAAGGAAGGGAGGGGGCAGAGAGCCCGGCCTGGCCCAGTGGGGCCTCGGACCTTTCGGCAGGCTAACTGGAAAGGAAGGTCCTATCCCACCTTCCCGCGTGGTTTAAATATGTAAATTGAGAGAAGCGTTATTGGTTTAAAAGGTTGCCTGTCAATTCAGGGTCAACCCACTACAATCTGCTAGAGGAGTGGTGGGCTCAGAGATACTTAATTCCTATGAATATCGTGGCAAGAGGAAACTACATCGAGGGAAGAGGCCCTTTTTATATTCCAGCGTGTCAATGGCTGCAATATGGATTACTGTTACTGCACACACAGCAATCCCTGAAAAGAGACAAACCCACGTACCTAATGAATGTCCCAACTGTGAGGAAGGCCTCAGCCTGAACCTCGTTAAACATCAGAAGACCTAAATTTGAGAGACAAATTCATAGGAAACTGAATTCCCTGCAAAGCTTTGTTCTTTCTGCTTTACGTGGAATGACCTCTTTGAATGCAGAGTCCTGTCTGATGGTCCTGACAGATCTGCACTCTTCTCTGGTAGCCCAGCATTCCCTGGCAGTGTTCAAGGCCAGATTGGATGGGGATTGGAGTAACCTGATCTAGTGGAAGGTGTTGTGAGTTGCAAGAGTATGAAGTGGCAAAGATCATATGTTGATAAATATCATGATACAGAGTCCCTCTGTATCTGTCCATCCTCTAGTGCTGAGTGCTAGAGATTTCTACTGCAGTTCCCCACTAGCAATTTAAGTCTCATGTTCTGCTGCATCTGTGTTTTTTTGACTGCAGATTCTTGGATTATCTGTCAGACCTGTGTGTATCCAACACCACAGCAATACCAGTAACTCAGGAACTCATCTGCAAGTTTATGCTGAGCCCAGGAAATGCTGACATTCTCATCCAGACCAAGTGAGTATCTGTAATCGGAACATGCCACCTTTTTGTTGTCTGCTCTCTTAAATTCCCAGCACTTTGCTCGTGGCTCCACTGTGAATGGTTTGTGTTTGCAGGCTGGTTTCAACCCAAATGGACAATCCCTTGGAATGCCCAGTCATCTCAGATGACATTGATGAAGAGGAAGTGTGGCTTTACTGGATTGACAGCAACAAGGAACCTCATGGAAAAGCCATCAGGCATCTGGCTCAGGAGGCAAAGGAGGGCACAAAAGCTGATTTAGAAGTTCTTACCTACTACAGGTAAAACTGCTTATTCAAATGGAAGAAAATGTAAAGTCTCTGAAGACCCCCAGTGCTGTTCTTACCCAGTTCATTTGCAAATATCAAAAAAGGAAACCAGGTCAAGCCAGAAACTGAGATTAAAAGTTCATTTCAGGTTTTTCTTGTGGGAGTCATCACAGTCTCTGCTGTCTATTCCAGGCAAATCTTGAGTTTCCTTTGCTCATCACATCTCTTTGTGTCTATTTTTTATTTTGCCTCTTACCTTTTATTTATTGGGCTTTAATTTTAGGTTGTGCTGCCCTGGAAGCAAGGCATGCTCTGAGGACAGAGTGTCCTGAGTGTCTCAAGGATTGGAGAGGAAATGGGATCACGGAACAATATTTTATACTAATTGAAAACAAATAGTTTTTAATGTCAAGTTGCTCCCTTGCTTAACAAAGACACTCTTGTTATTTTTTAGGATTTATATCAGAAAGGTTCACAACAGGCTTGTAACATGAGATTCTGAGGTGTGTTCTTTCATTTCCAACCGATTTCCTTGAATATCACGTTATTACCTTTTTTTTTTAAGGTACCAACTGAACCTCTTTGCAAGAATGTGCCTGGACCGCCAGTATCTTGCCATCAACCAGATTTCTGCCCAGCTGTCAGTAGACTTGATCCTCCGGTGTATGTCTGATGAAAGCCTCCCCTATGACCTGCGGGCTTCCTTTTGTCGTCTGATGCTGCACATGCATGTGGACAGAGATCCTCAGGAGTCTGTGGTGCCTGTCAAGTATGCCAGATTGTGGACTGAAATTCCTACCAAGATCACAATTCATGAGTGAGTTAAAAGTGTTCAAACTAAAGTACAAAAGCTCTTTGTAGGGTTAGTCTCAGACCAAAGCAGTTGTAGATGTCCAATGTCCACAAAACGTGTGTGGAAAGCTATTTTGTTGCAGAGCACAGAACTATTAATTATTGTTACTCTTGGAGACTTCCATGGGCAGCTTTCAATCATTAAATATATAAATTTTATTTTTCACCATGTTCTTTTTATTGAACAAGCTGGGGAAGATGGAATGGCCTTTCCTCAGACCAGCTGCACTCCAAGTAATCCAATTGTGTCTCACATGACAGGTTTGCTAGGCTGGAACTTGGTTTTATATCTCAAGCTCAACAGAAAGCCACAGCTGGGGACCCAGCATTAAGACACAGCTGCTGTCCAGAAACAGCTCACAGAGGCTTTGGCCTTCACTTAGTAAAGTACTTAAGCATGTGTTAAATTTAATTTTAGAGAAAGGACCATTGATTTCAGTGGAAATTCTCTCTGGCTCCACTGATTTGATGGAGCAGCAGCACTGGGATGCTCCCATCCAGGGAATATCTGGCTGGAGAGACAGAAGAAGAAGCACATCAGTACAGTAGGCAGCATTAGTGACCTTGTTGAATTGCCACAGCAAGATTTAAGAGCCCTATCTGCCACAAGAGTGGTATTATCCTGTCTATGTTCTTCCCATTCACTTCATCCCTTCCTGGTACTGTTGGAGGGAAGGTTTGTGCACCCACTTTCCATATCTACAAAGAGCTGAACTGAGTAATGTCAGAGGATCATGATCGGTTTGTTTTTTCTTTAGTGACAGCTGATCCTGATATTAGAGGTGTTTAATTTCCTTCTTGCTGTGCCTTGTATTGTAGGTATGACTCCTTCACTGACTCTTCAAGGAATGAAATGAAGACAAAGTTTGCACTAACGATGGAATTTGTAGAAGAGTACTTGAAAGAAGTTGTGAATCAACCCTTCCCGTTTGGAGACAAAGAGAAAAATAAACTTACATTTGAGGTACTTCTCAGCTATCTGCATCCTACTTACAGTATTCCTCATTTCAGATAAGTTGACACTGTTTTTTTCAAAATAAAGCCAGTTGCAGAATAAATGTTGGTGTAAAAGAGCCTAAAGAAACACTTGTTCCTAATTCCAGTGTTCTTGGTGATGGCTGGTACTGCAGAAAATAATATTCTTGTCTGCTGTATTTTTCCAGCCTTTCCTTCCTTCTCCTGAGGTGGCTGCATTTCAGTGGAGGGACAGGGGATTTATGGGGGGGATGAATGGCCATATTCCTGCTCTTTGTACATTAGCAAAATAACTTGTAAGGATTCTTCAGTGTAAGTAAGTGCTGGTTTCTGTGTAGGGAAACTTTAGAAAGGCCTAGATTTTCTAGATTCAAATAGCAAAGAATAAAGGGGAAATGCTTCAGCTTTTCCAATTCTTCCTCCAGCCTACTTGTTTTTGTTGCTTTTGCCTCTGGTCACCTGAAATCACCTCTGTGCAAACTTATCACAGTCATCTTACTCTTCTGCTGACTTCCATCTTCCCCAGAGTGGCTGCCTCTTTAAATAATTTCCCAGAGTCTTTCTTCTTGATCTTGCATATTTTCATAGATGCAATTGTATCCTCTCAAGCCTTCCTAAATCCTACCTTGGTTTTTCTGTCTGCTGTAACTTGACTGACCAATTGCTCTGTCTAATCCTGACAAACATTTAATGTCACTGGCCTCAGTCCAAAAATCAGTGGGAAGACTTGTGCTAGTTTGAATGCACTCAAGATCTGAATCTCTCTGGAAGCTGCTGTGTGAAATGCAACTGAAAACCACAAAGGCTGTCAGTACTTCCTTCATTTTTAATTTCTTTTTCTCATAGGTGGTACATCTGGCTCGAAACCTCATATACTTTGGCTTTTATAGTTTTAGTGAGCTTCTCAGACTGACCCGGACGCTGCTGGCAATTCTAGATATTGTTCAAGTTCCCATATCATCATACTTCGAAAGGTTGAGCAAGTTTCAGGATGGAGGTGAGATAAGCAGCAAAGACTGTTATTCCAGTGGATAATTAGCTTTTTAAGTTGGAAATAATTTATGGAACATCTCATTACTTTTTCAAGGGTCTGTATTCACACATAAGCCCACCTACAGGAATGCATTGCAGGGGACATTAAGATGATCAGCTAAAGAGGAACCTTTTTGAACAGAGCTGCATCCTTCATGACTTGTGGGTACTGCATTGGTGTTGCTGCTCCTTTGCTTATTTGGAAGTTTCAAATTTGGTTCTAAACCTCAGTGCCCCTTGCACTGAACATCCTGAGGAAGTTCAAGCAGCATTTGCCTGGGCACAGGGATTATGGTGGCTCGTCTGTGGCACAGGTGTTTGTCAGTCTTCTTAGCACTTCACTGAAAGGGAGAATGAGATGGTCCTGGTCCCACAGTGGCAGAAGCAGCTGATGGAAGTCCAGAGGAGGCCATCCTCTGCCTGTGCTTGTCAGCTTAGAATATTCTTTTTTGAACCCAGACCACAGTGCCTCTCTGACAACCCCAGGACTATTCTGTATGTCCCACTGCCTTCTCTACCATGGTTTAAAACTGGGTTGAAGAATGAGCATGACAGGAAGGTGCTGAAACGCAGCAGTTTAGTTTTCCTGTGTGAGTGGAAGAGAGGTGTGACAGTCGTGTGGGCTGAGGATCCAGGAGACTGACTGATGGCAAATTCTGTTTTAATATGTAGCTGGTGTTGCCAGCCAGCTGGCTCACAGCACCAAAATGGATGAGCTGTCTTGTTGGAAACAATTATTTTGTGTTTTCTCTGGGAGGCCTTTTCCCAGCCTTGAGTTTTTCTAATCATCATTTTGCTCAGTCACTCCCACAGATGCCCTGCAGGAGTGTGCTGTCCTTCACAACTTCACAACTTTTTTCTTCTTTGAGGTTCACATACTCTGGAGAGGTGTAGACTGTCACTGTCATCTCTGAACCAAGAAGTCGTATGCTTGGTTCTCTTGATCTTCCCTCCATCACTGCCAGCAGACTTTACTGAAACCCTCTGGAAGTCTTTCCTGCAATGCAGTGCACACCAAGTCATGCTGTAGCTGGCTGCAGTCCCTCCTCAGCACTAGAGAAAAGACAGTATGCCCAGACACTTGGAATTATGTTTTCCTTTTTTGTCCCTGAAAGACTGCATTGCAGACTCTCTTCTTAAATGGCTCTGGACGCAGTTTGACTCCAGACACAATCTTGGCATATTGGCAACATGGGACATGCAGATGTGGTTCTTCTGCTTAGTTCTCACTCTGCCCAAACCTTTAATCCTGATTATACATCTTGTTCGGTGTTTTTACTCACATTCATTACCCATAAAATCATGTTTCATCCTTAATTCCCTTTTATTTCTGTTGAAGCGTTTCCTTTCAAGCTATGTAAGAGAGGAAGGAACCACCCATTAAGTGTAAACAGACCTGCTCTCAGTTATATGAATTTCCTTAGCAATGCCATGCAAATCAATGAATTTGCTTTGAAATAAATGCGTGTGAAGGAATGCTGCAAATGGCACCACCATGCAAATGGAAGCTCATTAGCCTTTTTAGTAATGCTCAACCATGTACTGGAGCCTTGTTGGAAACTTTTTGTCAGAAATCTGGTTTTGTCTCATGTTTTTTCAGCAAAAAAGGCACAGAACAAAGGTGTGATTTTTTTTATTAGCTTCAGCCTTTATACAGATTATTTAAATTTCTTTCCTGCTTGTAGCTGTCTCCATGGCTGTTTACCTTTCAAACACTGACCAGTTCAGGTCAGGATGTGACAATCCATGGATGTTCTTTTGGTAAATACCTGTGAGTTGTTTTGGTTTGTTTGGTTGGGGTTTTTCCCCTTTTTCTACTAACTCTATGTCTAGAAAGCCCATTGCTTTGGAGAGGGTTTTTTTGCTGGTGCAGAATGTTGTCAGTCCTGTCTGCAATCTTACAGGAGTCTGGAGGTATTGGCTGTGCTGTCTAGAATTAAAAACAGGCATTGAAACTTTGCTGTGGTGAGACAAGTTGTTTTTATGTAGAAATAGCTGTAAGACTTCCTGGAGAGGCCTTCTACAGTGTTTGTAAAAGAAAAGGACGTCTTTGGATGGTCAGCTCTTTTCTTCAACCTCCCTTTTCCTTTCTGATTGAGAAGCTATAAACCACATAAACGGTGCATTCACTTTGTACTTGAGACAGAATGATCCTGAATATGTAACTGCTGTGTCCAAGGACCTTGCCTTTCCTCCTGCTTTGCCTGGAGGTGCAAACTCACCTACCCATGAGCTGTAAAGACACGTGTCACAAGGATGAAGTTTAAGCAATTTAGTAACTCCTCTTCACTATTTTTGAGCACCCAGCTCATAGAACTTCATGTTCAAAGAACATATTTCACATCTGAAAATCACATTACTCAAGCAAAACAGGGGAGCACTTTTCATTAAGGAGAATCACACAAGAATCAATCAGCATCACTTTAGTTGCACATTGCACCACTGAGGGGTGGTGCTGGGCTGGAACTTCTGGGCCTCTGCATGTGTTGGACTGTAAATGATCCTAAGGGTGAGTCCAGAAGTACAGGTGTTCCCTAAGTCTTGTGGAGTCTGAATCCATCTTGTCCAGGATCCACTAGGTATCCTGAGGAATGAACAGGCAAGCATAGAAATTAGTCTTGGGAATTTTTTCTAGATCTCCCCTCACTCTGAGAATAAGGCCTGTTCACCATGCAAAGCTGTAGGTATACATTGGTTTTCAATTTTATAGTAATTATGACTGTACACCAAAGGTTTTCCTTCCCTTTTTACACAGATATCCTCTCTTATAAAACCGTGTTGCTCAGAACATGTTAGTTGTTTTATTAGTTACCTGTCCTGGCTTCTTACTGTCTCTTTTAATTTACAGTACAGGTCTCTTAGGCTATTAAAAAGGATTAAAGTAGAAATTATCTCAGTCTAGGCTTTTTTAGATTTTGGAAAATGTGGTTGCATTTGCTAAAATTAGAATGGTCTGTCGATTTTTTCAGGCAGATGTTTTCTTATTCATAAATTCCATCCACAAGATGGATTGTTCCTTGCCCTCTTTCAGGATGGTGGGGGCCCTCTCTCCAGTCAGGTAGGGGTGAGGGTGAGTTCTTGCCTTTAGAGGAGGTCAGATTCCACTCTCCCATATCCCTCCAGACTGCAGCATCCTCTCTGGCAGGTCCAATAGTTATAAAATTCATACCAAACCTTTCCAGAATATTGCAGGTAGGTGTCCCTCCAACACATTGTTACTCTAGGGATGTGCATATTAACATAGCTCCTTTTTAAACAAAAAATAGCTTTCTTGGGTTGCAAAAATCACTACATTCTGTAAGCAAACAAACAAAAAGATAAGATTGTTTCTGTTGTGATTTTGTGTATATATTGTGAATGTATGGAAGTAAATGATGAATTTTGGAGTTTATAGGAGTTGTGGGGCTTTGTTTGGGTTTTTATGTTTGTTTGTTTGTTGGTTGAGTCTTTTTTAAAGCTTCCAGTCAGGGATCACAAATGTCTAGGCGTAAGCTTTAATTCAGTAAGAACATGCATTTCATTCCTTGAGCTT
The DNA here is from genome assembly GCA_013397865.1 of Struthidea cinerea. Classification (NCBI taxonomy): domain Eukaryota; kingdom Metazoa; phylum Chordata; class Aves; order Passeriformes; family Corcoracidae; genus Struthidea; species Struthidea cinerea. The sequence goes on from VZTI01004672.1 coordinate 188,483, forward strand.
AGAGCTTTGAAGTGTAGCTCTAAACTCCGGCTTTGACAAACACTGAAAGCCAGTCATGATGCCTGAGACTGACAGTTTATTGGTATAAACAAATATGTTTAAATTTTATCAAGCATTAGGGGCGTGATCCTGTAAATCTTTTGTAGAAGAAGTGCTACTGAATACCAACTTAGGTTCTGTATATTTTAATTTTCATCACTATCTAAGTGTAAATTTGCATAGATTGATAGTAAATGTATATTTAACAACAAGATTTTGTCAATAGTTACGCCGATTCAGAAATGCAGTTATTTTCAGGTTTTAAGAAAAATGACTTGAAAAGAGGTTTGCCCAAATGGATAAGTCATGTAATTCCTATTCTGCAGCTGTAGTAGATAGAAGGTAGCCCCTCTGTAGAAGTTAAGAATTTTGGTCAGGATCTATATATGTTACATGATAAGTTTTATATTTTAATTTTCTTAAAATGTATTGATTTCTATGAGAAAATCAGTGCTGAATAAATCTGGGGACAGATGGGTTATGCTGCCTTTCCATTGACTTGTTCCAGGTCAGTAGCAACAAAAGCTTTCAACATCTGATTCTGGTAAGGTGAAGTCGTAGGGAACTGGTGAGCTGGATTCCTGACTGGTTTGACCAGTCCACATTGTGAAAACTCTAGTCAGGAATTTGGGAAATATATTAATGATGGGTGGAGGAATGTGGTGAATCTTGGCTGTGGAAAGCTTTCCTGGAGGTGTGCAGCTCAGAATTGAAACAACCAAATTGTCAACCAGCAGTCTTGAGTCTTCTTCCCTGTTTAATATTTATTTCTTAAGTACACCCACTTATGTCAGTAAAACTACTCGTTAAGTAAGGAATTATATATGACAAGTGTTGAACTGTTGAGGCAAGTCTGCAAAATGGGATGTATTTTTAGGCTTACTGGAAGTTGCTAAAGACTTAATTAACCTTTTACTTTAAGATGTCCTTTTCTATCCTTTGCTTAAATTTGGAGCCACCTTGGTGGCTGAGGTAGTCCTTGATGTTTTCTGTGTGTTTCTATGTCTTGGTTTGACAAAGATTCTAAAAAGGTCACAGAATAATAGCATGGCTTGGGTTGGAAAGGACCTTGAAGATCATCTCGTTCCAACCCCCTGCCAGGGGCAGGGACACCTTCCACTATCCCAGGTTGCTCCAAGCCCCATCTAACTTGGCCTTGGACACTGCCAGGGATGGGGCAGCCACAGCTTCTCTGGGCAACCTGTGCCAGGGCCTCAGCACCCTCACAGGGAACAATTTCTTCCTCATATCCAATCTAACCCTACTCTCTGTCAGTGTGAAGCCGTGCCCCCTTGTCCTGTTGATCCTTATATTATTGTAAATGTTAAGCCTACTTCCTTTAGAAAGCTTAATTTTAATGCCACTGTAGGTTACTTTAACCAGAATTAAATTTAATGTGCACGTGGTTTTCATGTGTGACCTTATTTGATGAAGACAGATTGGGGAAAGTTGGCTAAGAAACATCTATGAGACAAGATCCTGTAAAAAGTAGGGACGTATATTTTTTGGAAATTCTTCTTATCTAGATTGCACCCTAAAAATGAATTGACTTGAAAATCTTGCAACCATCTTCTTTTTTTTGTTCTGGTCAGCGTGTCTTAACTTTGAATTATTTTTGCGGATATTTGAAGCTGTTTTCTGTTTCTTTTTTCTCCCTTTTAGATTCTAAAAAAATATATGGGGTATACAAAATATACTACCTGTATCCTAAAGAGGCAATTTTTTTCTTAAGGAGAAAATGAGGATTTAATTTAGTAGTGCTGTCATTCCAGCACCTTTCAAGAACGTTATAATCTCTTGCAGTTTTAATTAAAAGGTGAAGTCATTGCTCTCCTAGTAAGCGCACCCTGCTGTATCATTCCAGAGTAAGGAGCCAATCTGCCTTGTCCAATACTGCTAATTTATTCTCTGTGAATTAAAATGTACATCTTTCTCTAGGTGCTATTTGCTCTTTCAAATAGCTGATTTTAGTCAAACCATGCAACTACAGCATATGTCAGGTCTGAAACAGGAAGCAACATGGTAGTAGCAGCAGGTAAGCTACACATTTGCCATGCAGCTCAGTGCTGTTTAGTTACTGTTGTTTGGGAATGAGAATAATGTCATGCCAGGAAATACATCCTTGAATATGAGCTGCGTATGTCTTGGAATGCAGTTCACAGTTCTGGGCACCAGCTTAAAAAGCCCCCAGTGGTACAAACCTGAGTTATCTGCAGAGTGTGTCTGTCCCTCAGGAGCTCTACAATTTTCCTGAGCCAGTGTCCACTGACATCAGTGGGAGTCTCTTGGTTTTCTTTGCTCAGTCTTTTTGCGAAAACAGGTTTCAAAAACTGCCTATAATAAGCTTAAATTGCTCCCACCTCTGTGATTCTCACGTTAAATGTGTTGCCCACAACTGCCTAAGGAGATGCCTCTTTTTACCTGTTCAAACCGGTGGTCACATATCCCAGCTGCTTCATGTTGTGCCTGGGTCTTTATCTTGGTGATGTGTTCCTCCTGCAGTCTGAAGGGACTTAAGATTCCATCCTGCCAGGGGGCAGAACAGGGGAGGCCTCGCCTTCTCCTGGAGTCTTCAGCGCTGGTGAGGTCTGCTGCCTTCTCTCTGCAAAGGAGTGCCTGTGTTTCAGTGTGTCAGGGGACTCTTGTCCAGACTTCTGCTGCTGTGACAGCTCCAGCTCCAGTTAGGTCACGTTTTCTTCCAGCCCTTTTGGCTGCAAGTCGAGGTGCACAGTGACTGGAAGCACCAGTGAGACCACTGAGGGTTGAGAACAGGGCTGCACCTGCCTTTTCTGTTGTCCCTATGGGTCCTCTGTATCCAAGAAGGACCAGGTTTCAGCCAGGACTATTAGAAATTACTGTTTCTCAGCCCTGCATTCGTGTCTGTTACCTGCACTTTTGTCTAGTTAACAATTTGCAGTGTCTTCTTTGAGGCATACTTTGATTAGCAGGGCTAATGAGGCAGTGGCTGCCTGGCAGACTGGAGCAATAATTTATACCAGCAGTTTGTAAGAAAAGAAAGGTTATAAGAGGAAAAAGGAAAGTTAACTGTGTAAGTCACAGATATCTACAGAGAAGAAACTGCTGTTCAGTGCAAAGTATTGCCGTACCAAAGGGGAGGTCAGTCTGAGAGCTTAATTCTGTGGCATGAACCATTTCTCTTTCCCCCTTATTCTTTCCCTCATCGTAAGACCCCGTGCATTAATGGGATTCCAGAGGCCATTGCTCTTCTAGGAATCAATATCTGTCTTACAGATGTAACTCAGCTAGGAGGCTTGATTCCCATGGTGCTTTTTACCCTCAAGGCCAGCATGCTGATACATGGTTTTTTTTCCTTGGACTAATGTCCGTGGCACAAAAGCCATGTTTGACACTGCTTTGTGGTTTTGGGGATAGACAAAAACCTGCAGAATGCCTGGAGAAGGTGACCTTTGGTGGAGTTTCACCATGGCTGGGCAGCTGAGAGTTTGTATATAAAAAGGGAGGGCTTGTGGATATGTTGTGGCTACGTGAAGGCTGGAGTGGCCAGATTCACTCAGGGGCTGGGTAGCAAATGTACGTGCATGGCATGTTGAAAGTTTTTTCCTTTGTTTTGCCTCATTACATCTGAGGACTATAAAATACAGAAGCGATACCTCACCATGTGTCCTTAATGCCATGCATTAGGTTTTCTGTAAGCGTTACCTGAGGTCAGCTAGTTATTGAGCGATGAAAAATGGTTTAATGAAGACATAAAGCGTGATTCTTGGCCTGTTTATGGTAGGTTCTGAAGTCTCTATGAAGAAATTCTGTAGAAAACCTGTAAAAATTAATACCTCTTTCATAAACAGAGCTATAAGGCTTTAATGCTTCTGGCAAATAATGTACACCTCTAAAGAGTTTGAAATAAAATGTGTTCCTTTAGGTAGTGAAGTGCTGTTATTATATGTCCTTAAAATGGCTGTAACTTTTCATGCAGAAAAATTAAATTGCATGAAGCAATGTAGCCAAATCAGCAAAAAAATGTAGAGCTAAAGCTGCCCCTGGATTCTTAATCTTGCCCTTGGTATTTAGACATTGCTGCACACATGGTTTCCTGCCAGAGGATCCCCGAGGACTGGTGGTGTTGTGTGCTTTAAGATGGCACTGAAGCTTTCTTTGGGAAGCTTTTGGTGGAGCAATAGCGTAGATCTCACTGCAATCCACAAAGCCAAGGACATTTGGAGTTTTGCTCTTGTGAATACTGCCTTAAAACCTGGTTGAACGCACCTACACTGACACATGGGTTGAGACAAGGTCCTGTGTGCTGGTTTTGGCTGAAGTGTCAGGTGTCCTAATCAAAAGCATGCTCAGGTTTGATGACATCAGAGAGTTGTTTCTGTAACTTAAAAACTATGTAGACCATGTGAGAATTGTCACATTTTTGTAAAACCTTAGATTTCTTCCCCCCACCTCCTTTTTTTTAATAAGCAAAATTGAATAATACATTTGATTTTTGTGGACAGGTTAATGAAGGTTGTTGGGGTAGTGGATACACATACATTTGTCTTTTCTGATCATTAACAGATTTCCTGAAGATCTGATCAGACCTTTCAGTATCTGAAGGGAACCTACAAGAAAGATGGAGAGGGACTGTTCACTCCAAGGGCATGGAGTGACAGGACAAGGAGAACGGCTTCAAACTGACAAGAAGAGTTTTAAAAGGGATATTAGGAAGAAATTGTTCCCTGTGAGGGTGGGGAGGCCCTGGCACAGGTTGCCCGGAGAAGCTGTGGCTGCCCCATCCCTGGCACTGTCTGAGGCAAAGCTGGATGGGGGCTCTGAGAAACCCTGTGGAAAGTGTCCTTGCTCATGGCAAAGGGGTTGGAACTGGGTGATCTTTAAGGTCCCTTCCAACCCAAACTAGTCTATCATTCTATGTGGCAGCTCCCATTTAAGTACTTAGTTTCCAGAAGCATTGAGTATCCAGCTGGTCCAGTCCCTAATGAAAGCTGCTGGGTGTAAAAATCCTTTTGAAAGTATGGGCACTTTTAAAATTTATGTGTAGGGAGATGAGCATGGTGGGAAACTGTTCAAGCTAAAAATAGCTGAGCAGTTTTCAAAACGGAGTCTTAGGAATCCATCTTTCCTCCCTCTGTGTTGAGGAAGACTGAACAGCAATGGTAGTAAGAGCAGGCTCTGTCCCTCCATGGCAACTAGGGACCAGATCAGGTGCCTGTAGTTAATTTTTAAATAAACAAGGCTGCATGTTGGTTCCCTGGCATCCCTTGGGGATTTCTGTGGAGCAGAGGATTGCAGGCTCTAAGGGGATCTGCCAGCCTCGGAGACTTCCACTGAGTATTCACCGTCAGCTTCTGCACAGTTCTCTGCACTGTGTGTGAAATATCCAAAATTCTGTGGGTCCTGGAGAGCAAACTGAGGATGCTCCATAGCAATGGGCTGGGAACAATTGGAAGAAAAGGCACGAATTGCCAGCTGCCTTTGACAGTTGTTTTTCTTACTGAATATGGTATTTTGTCACTTACCATCCATACTGTATTGCATAGCAGATTGTTGTTTACTTTTATATTCTGCTTTTAGAATTTTTGCAACCAGTAAATGACTTATCAAGAAAATATGTTTATGTAGAAAATGAAGTGTCAAATTATCCACTGTTTCGATTACTTGGGTGGTTGTTATTTTTTTCCCATAATTGACTCCTCTGAAAAGCCTTTCTTCTCAGAGAGGCCGCTGTGTTGTCAATCGTGCCAAATTGTATGAGATTATGTGCTACAGTTTTGTGACAGAAACTGATACTCATTAGGAAGTTGTGATCACTGTAATAAAAAGTAATGAAAAGGAGATGCACAGTTGTCTATTCAAAACATGACAAGCATTCTCTTCTTTCCTCTTCTTTCAGTGTCTGTCAATCTGCAGCTCCTTTAAATTACCACTTGTGCATAGCAAATTCACTCTTCCATTGACTAATCTTATTGAGACTGTACATTCAATAGGAGACATTTCTAATGGGTCCACTGCTTATGGAAGGCTTTTGGCATCTGACTTGTCTTGGCAGAGGGAGGAACAGAGAAGAAGGGAAAATTGGAAAAAGATTCAAGGAGATTTCCTTATGTTCTTTTCCTCTGTTTGTCGGTCACGGCTCTGAGCACTTCTGCAGCAGTTTGCTGCTGAGAGAAGTGGTTAGTTGCACACATTAGCACCTCACAACATTGCAAGGACTGTTCTCTCCCTGCCACGCTTCACAACCATATATAAATATTTGTACCTTGACCTTGAAGAAAACAGCCCAAGATGAGGTCAGCAGGTTAAGGGTGGCAGTACCATATGGAGGCACAGCTCAGGCTTCTCTTCACTTATTTCTAGCAAAGTGCACATAAAAGTAATCAGGGTTCACATCTACTTGCTCTCTCTCCTGATTTAGCTCAGTTAACTAGCTGAGGCAGTAAGTTAATTTTTCCTGGTCATTGGTATTCAGGAAGCACGTTGGAGATGTGACTAAGATCAGAGCTCCCTTATTTTAGTCATTGTGTGCACATGTACTAAGAACTTAAATCTCTTTTATTGAGCCAGTGTCTTTTGTCTTGCATTGTTGCAGGCTTAGCTGACAGAGAGCCAGTCCCTTTTTAAGCCGCAGTAACCTTCCTGCATGCCTTACCTCAGGGAAGCACACCCTTCCCTGCTGGGATAACTGTGTTCAAGCAAGACTGCTGCTGGCCCCTCATGCTTGTGAGTGACAGATTTAAATCTATGCTTAACACAGTCCAGGCTTCCAAGGCTGGATAGACAATGCTGAGCATCACCAGTGCTGATTACTGGGGGATCTTTTGGCAGAGAAGCTGCTGCCCACTCCTTGCGTACATGAACGATCTCCGTGGCTTCTTTCACAAAGCAGAGCAGCTCCTCTCAGTGTTGAGACACATCAGCTGCTTCACCGCCATCTATGAATGTGCTGCTTGACTGCTGTCTGCTCCTTGGAGAGGGTTGCATTTCATCGGCACCCTGCAAAACATAGTTGTTGAAATACTTTTCCTGAAAAGAAATGCTGAATTGCTCCAGTTGCTGCAGCATTTTAACTCTGGGAATGTTCTCTCCAAGCCTGATCTGAATTAACTGAAAATTATAGTCAGCATCAGGCAGTTGGTTAAAAAGTTTTCCAAGATGACACCTTGTCTCCCTGCTGTTATTGACAGAAATAATGCAGTATTGAATCACTACCCATTTCAGTTGTAAATACTGAACTGGATTAAGTAGACTTTTCTCTTACTAAAATCCTTTCCTATGCATTAATGAAATGCTATTTGAAATGGCAGGGATAATAAGTACCACCTTAATCCTCCTTCACTTTCCTGCCTCTATCTTTTGAGATCAGTTGCATGAAGGTCAATAGTGAAGGAATGTTGTGGACAGAGGGTTTATCCTTATTACTGATGCTGTTGGGAAGCAGTTTCATAGCTGCCTCTCACTGGTTTGTGTAACCTTTGACCACTGGTGTTCTGTGGGTTACAGGAAAGGACAGCAGTCACCTCATTTCTTTTTATTTCTTAGATGCTTTTCTAGGCTCCAGTATCACATTAGCTGAGTGCCTCAGAGTCTTTGCTATTTCAGGCCTCTCACTGTCCTTCCTAAAGGTGGAAAACATGGCCTACTCATTTATGGAAGTCATCCTGAAATGCAGAGACAGTGACTAATTCCTTTTTCACAGAAGGAGTTGAATCCCATCGTCTGCCATGCCTGTGCAGCGCCCCAGTAATAGCAGAGAAATAAGCAAGATATGGTCTAGGCAAAATCCCAGCTTTCTTTCTACAAGACCATGAGGTCCACCTAAGATGATCTCTGATTTCTTGTCCAAAAGACACTAACTAACATTTTTGTTAGCTTTACACCAGGTAGACTTCAGTTTTGAAGGGTGAGCAGGAACTTTTCAAGATGAAGTGGAATTCTTCTGCCTCATTTGGGACAAACTGCAGTTGTATCTTGTTTTTGAGAAGGATATCTTCTGGACTTGTCTTAGACCTAAGTGGTTTCCTTATCATTAACCCCATTGAGTGAAGTTGTTTTTTAAAGAATTCCTGAGCTTTCCAAATGCCTTCTATTTATATTTCCCTCTGCACAACTGAGCAAAAGGGATTTTGAAACGATGTTGTGAGAGATGATGACAACTCAACTGAGGTGTATGGCAGGGGTATTACAGGCCATGATGCAGCTGCCCAAGCTACAGGTCTTGTTGTGGGCTTATCTGTCAGCATTAAGGACAGAGTGAAATGGATGATGTCATTTATTGCATGGTTTGAAGATGAAGATGCAAAATGTTGGTTTTACTGAAGGTGCTTTCAGGGTTGAAGGTCCTCCACGTAGTACTGTAGCTTTGCACAGGTGCACTGAGTGGTGGTCAATGCAAATAATTGTTTTAACCCACTGGGAGAAAGGGGTTGGGGAGTGGGAGAGAGATATCCATCCTCTGTTATTCCCTATGTTATTTTACTTGATTTGAAAGGAAAACACACCATTTTCATTTTGTGTCATGAAGGGTATTTGTGATGGTTTCATTTGCTTTATGCCTGTGTAAGCAGCTAGAACTTTCTGTGCCTGCCTAATGTGAGGATCCAGCCTGTAGTTTGACTTCTAGTTTTTATTCCCCTAACATCATGCAAAGTCAGAAGTACATTTTTTCCCTGGCTTTTGCAGGGACTCGAAGTATTATTTTCAAAAGACCAATTCAGAGTGGTTGCACACCAGACCAGATGCGGAATGGGACCTCAAACCTGACACTAATCTGCCTCATTCACTTTGAAAAAGCAAACTCTTTGTGTGTTTCCCTTTTAAAGTCAGGGCTGAAGGCATCCTCTTTCCCTACATGCAGTAGTTGAGCTATATGGATCGAAGAAAGAAGGGAATAAGAGGAGGATTTTTTCCAACAAAATAAAATCCAGCCTTGGCTTTTTACAGCAGATTATCTGGGAAGAGGGTGTCTTCAGTGTGAATAAAGCTTGGCCGTGGCATGGTGATTAAAGTGTACTAAGGAACAGACAAGAACTATTCAGGCTTCTCTCAGCAAAGCTATGTTTCCTTCAGTCTTTTCTTTGCCTTTAGCATAGTCTAGGTTTTTGGCACTCTTCCTGTGTAGGGATGCTGTCATTTCTTTCCTTTCCTTCATTCATTCCTATCTGTGCTTTGCAAGAAAGGAAACAAATTCATGTAGATATTCTCATGCTTTCTTGTCCCCACCCTTGCAAGGAAGTCACTGATTCACTGAGATGCTTTTCCCATCAAAATTCACTATGAAGACCAGTATAATCTGTGGGAACAGACGGTATTTCTTGATAGATTTTGCAGTGATAGGTACCATTGCAACCAGACTGAACAAAGGTTTTACCACATAAGTGTGAAATAATTTTTTCACTCATGAATAACTTAAAAAGGGCACTGTGATTACAGATACCAGTTTGACCTTCAGGACAGCCTTCAAGCCTGGCATTCTCCTGGGACTTTTTTTTGAAGGGGGATGGTTGGCTGGTTGTGTCAGTTGGGTTTGGGTTGTGGCCTGTCATTTGAACCACACAAAGAGACTGATCAGACTGGCACAGCCTCATCTCTTTACTTTCTTTCAGTGTGGCATATAAAACTCCTCCCATGTGTCTGCAAATTGCAGCAATAGATGGTATTAATAAAATACCAATAAAAGTTTTCTAATGGCAAACATAGGTAATGGAATTGCTTGCCTAGGGAAGCTCTATAATACTGGATATGCAACACTCAGTTTGCAAATATTCTTAAAAGCAGGTTAAACAAACCTCTTTAAGAAATTGTCTTAGATGTGGATAATACACCTTCAGGCAAAGGAATGGGTGAGATTTCTTTAGCTCTATTTCTTGTCTTTTGTTGAGCATGTTAACAGAACTCTGGAAATGTCTTGGCATATTTACCATCTGTTGACCTGTAAGAAATGATACCTTGGAAAATCAGTGTGGAAAGTTTCTGCCTAATTGGGTAATTTGAATGAATTCAGGAACTGAGGGCTTCTTTCTCAATATGCCTCTTGAGACTGGAAAGGGGTTTGACAACATGAGTGTGTGTGTGACATCTAGCTTTGTAAACGTGCTTTACTCCTAGCAATTATGTCAGTGTTTTTGTTTAATGCACAGGGAACAACGTCATGAGGACCATCCATGGGGTAGGAGAGATGATGACTCAAATGGTGCTGAGCAGAGGGTCTGTATTTCCCATCAGTACCCCTGACATCCAGCCAAGCATTCACCCAAGCAAGCAAGCCAGCACTGCAGACAGTGAAGATGTGATCGTAATGGACACCAAATTGAAAATCATTGAGATTTTGCAGGTAATAATGAGGGGTGAAATATTACACAGCAGTCATTTCACGGTCTTTATTCACACAGTGGCCAGTTCTGTTACTTGCATTCTTACTCTTCACTGGGCTGCTCATTGTAGAAATAACTCTGATATGAGGAAGGATACTCCTCTGTGCGAACAACTGTACAGTTGTGGTCCTCACCCTGTTGTACCAACTTCACTTTTGCAGGAAAGAGATGCTGCAGAAACTTTCCCAGTGTAACTGTGCAACGACAGAACGTGTCCTCTAATATGCCTCACTAATGCTTCCTGAAGACAGCATGTCTGTTTCCAGTTTCTTTCACACTCATTTTACACTGGGGTGGTTGCTTGATTTAAGCATTCGATCCCTTGTTTGCAGTAGTTGGATGAAGGGCAGAATTGGCCCTGGTCCCACTGAAGTTGTGTGAGGCTGCGCACTTTTGAGGCGTGTTTAATGCATTTCAGATTTCCACTGTTGGGCTGAGAACAGTCTGTGGGCTGCTGTGATTTTCTCCAGCTGATCTGACAAGCTGTGTGACACCAGCCTGCCTCCTGAGATGCAGTTTTCACTTTGTGCTGTTAATGAAGTGAAGTGGCACACGTTTGCTCTGTATCGAATCCCGGTTTCCGCAATGCTTAGGCGCTGAAGGAATGTTTCAGTGTTTTCTATAGATTGTCTGGATTTGTTGGTACCAATGTCACTTCTGAAGGATTCCATTTGTTCTGATTGCTCATAAATGATTTAGATGACTCTAATTACTTGTCATCTGAAAGGCTATCAATTGTTAGAATATACTCAATACTGCATTCTTTGGTTCCAGGCCTCCTTTAGTTTAAAACTTACAGTGAAAGATAGAGTGTTATGAAGTTATATGACCTAAATAACACCATTCATGTGTGTTGCTTCTCATTTTCATTTGTTTTTATGACTGAATTTCTCTCCATACTGCCCTGCTTTACTTGTCGATGCCTAGGAGGATGATTCCAGGACCTTGTCCTGTGCATTCCCTGAGGGAATCACATTTTGTCTCATCCTTTCCTTTTTCACAGCACATTCAGTGCAAGAGCACTCAGGATTGAAGAGCACTTCATCCTAATTTCTTACTTAATCTGTGGTTTGTTAGTTAAGGATTAGTCACATGGTCAAATTACTTCAGATAAGCAAGTTGTCATATGCTGGGTGAATCGCAGTAAATGTGCATGTATATGATCCTAGCCCACAAGAAATAGAAAAGAATTCAGTTTCATTTAAAATGCAATGAAGAAGGATTAATTTAAATCATGTTACCTTTCATTACTGTGTTATTAGTCTCAAAGGCGAGTAAGAATATTTTAGATTTATTGTACTAACATGCATAGCAAGTACAATGGTGATTAAAGCTATTCTATTGTCAGAAATATTTTGGTTGATAGTAATTTAATTCTCAACATATCATCCTATTGCTTTAAGTAAAGACTTTTTAACTTGTGATTTCTATTCTGCCATCAGCCAGAATTAAACAGATGGTCTGATAGACTTAGTCAACTGTGCATGGACTTGGGAAATTTTTATTTTTAAAAATCTTGCTTGTACAATTCTGGGGTAACTTAATCATGGAACCAAAATAGACAAATCCTATTACAGTGGGTCTGGGAAGCATGTTTGGCTTTAGCTGTAGATCAAAGAAACAGGTTGCCACCATTTGCTAAGTCACCTTTCAGATCACCTGTCACCTCAGCCTTGGAAACTCAGCATATGTCTTTCATCCCCACTGGTTGTAAAATACGTTAAATGATCTTAAAGGTGTTTGATTATGTGCTTGCATTTCCTGTGGGTAAGAAGCATCCATGTGTGTAAGTGTCAGCCCTTAATTTGATACTAATGCTTCCAGCCTAGTTATTTTCCTCACTATTCCCATATAAAAGCAGCACTTCCAGCTCTGAATTAGGATTTTTCCTGGATGAGTTTCCAGTTTCACAGCTGAGGAACAAAAGGGCATTTGTCAGGCATCTGAGAGGGTGAGCCTTGAGCCTGTTGTGCTTGCTCTCTATCCCACTCCACTCCTTGCCTTCATGGGCCATTGGAAGTCCAGCTGAAAAGTGAAATAGTTGGTGTCTGCATGGGTTTGAAGGTTCTGATCTGGCTCTCAGGCAGTGAGGACAAGGCAGCGTGTTGTAGCCCCTGGACACACCCAGTGGTACTCAGCCATCCATAGGGCAGAGTTCAACATGTCTCGGGATGGGCAGGGAAAAGAAAGAAATCACAGAAAACTGGTGAATGTCATGGAATGTTTTTTCATAGTGGACTTTAATTAATTTACTTCGTTGTTTTTTTCTTTGTAGTTTATTCTCAGTGTTAGACTGGACTACAGAATATCCTACATGCTGTCCATCTATAAGAGAGAGTTTGGGGAAAACACTGAAAACGTTGATTGCTCTACATCATCCCCACCTGACACGCCAGGGACTGCCTCAGGTAAACTTTGCTATTTCCTTTCAATGCAACATAATTCTGGGTAGGTGATTGCAAACACTGAGCTTAACTGCAGCACAGAGACACAGGCTGCTGCAAGTTGAAAAGCTTGTGAAAAAATAAAAATTTTAAGGAATTCCACAATTTTTTTTTTGCTGGCCTGTCCTCCCCTAACAAAAAAGTGATTCCTTTTTCCCCTCTATGATATTTTGTTCTTTTATTTGAGCTCTTCCCAAAATACTGCACGGTGGCAAATGGGGAATGGGGATGGATGAGGACAGGTTTAAGTGAGGTGAACGGGGTACAGGAATGATTTGGCTTTCCAGGGAGCCTTCCCATGCACACAGAAGTGCTCCAAAGGTCTGTGTGAACACCTGCGAGTAGGGGAGAATTGCTCTAGTTGGAGGTGGGCACATGTATAATACAGGGGTACTAATGCCTTAAGTAATATTAAAGCCATTCTAAAGCAAAATGTCGGTGTGGGAAATAATTTGGTTTATGGTAAATATTCTAAAGTTTGTGTATATGCTTTGCTGGGGTTGGCTCATGTAACAAAAAATGTGAAAGTTTGATAATCTGTGTCATTTGTGGGTCACTGCTGGTGGCTAGTACAGCTCCTAGCACCATGTGGCTTTGGTTCATCACTACAATTCTCTTTGTCAGGAACAGTAATACGCAATTTAACTCTGTCCCTTATCCTGTTTGTTCTCTGCTACTCTTGCAGAAAGCAAATTTCGCGTGGTTGGGGAATGACTAGGTAGACCTTTACTTGATACCATCTGCTCTAAAGAGGAACAGAATTCCATTTTGCTGTGCAGATTAAATGATGATCACTGGCTTGCTTTTCTTTTTTTTTTTTTATTTTTTCTTCTGATCTTTTTCCCAGCAATTCCTGACATAGATGAAATTGCAGCTCAGGCTGAAACCATGTTTGCTGGCAGGTAAAGTCTCTGAAGATTTACCTCTATGTATATTTATATATCTTTTTGTTCACATCGATATTTCTCATGGACAATCTCTGTTTATTCTGTGCTTATGTTTGCAGCCCTTTCTCTTCCTTTGCCTGCTTGTTATTGCATAAGCCGTACTTGAACAGAAATGTGCCAGGAAAGGCCTGGATTTCAATCAAGCAAACAGCCCAGCTGGCCTGGATGGCTGTGGTATTGGCAGTGACCACCCTCTTAGTTGTAAGAGAGTTGGTAGAAAGTTTTTATCATGTTCCCAAAGGCCAGCTGGGAAATGGCGTACAGGTGTATTGGGCTAAACCACACTAATTTCCTGTTTATCTTATAATGCCTCACATGGGTGCTAAAAAAAGACTCTTTTTCTGGTGTACCTTATGGCTACAGCCCCAAATTTCCTGGATCAGCAGCTTGCTGTTGACCCTCAGTATTTCTCGTAGACCACATGACCTGTCGTCATTGCACTTGGTGTTCAGACTCACTGGGGAACTGTGTCAACAGTAATCTCTCCCATGACTCCTCAGATCGGGAGTGGACCACTTGCCATGATCTCCTGGACCACCAGAGGCCTGTAGATGACAAGTTATGCTTGCGGAGTTTTGGAAGGGATTTCAGCTATGCTGTGAACAGATTAAAAAAAAACCCATGGAAAACACTCACACTGGAGAGTTATTACTGTTATCACTATATTGGTTTAATTCTACGTGTATAATTATAATTATACCAGTAAAAATTAATTCCATTTAGACAAGACCGTAGACTTGAAAGTTTTTCTTGGAGCTAAGGAGAAGGATCCGCAATATGGGCACTGTGATGGTTCCTCTCTCAGTCCCTCATGCATTCTCAATCTTTACCAGCACAAGCAATGCCTCCAGGCCTCTCCTGAACTCCCATAATGTAAAACAACACACAGCCCTTGGCATCTGCATCTTTAAAATGAACAGAGAGACCGAATGGTTTCTTGGAAATATTATTTCTGCTTTGATATGTTAAGCGTAAATCTGCTTTCTGCCGTTCCACATTATGAATATGATTCCAGAAATATGGTGCTCTTGGCAATTCTTGCTATTTTTGATCTTATTTTTTCTTAAGTGAAATTTTAATAGCAGCTGAAAAGGGAAGGAGTGAAAAGGAAAGGGTCAGATTAATCTCTGATGAAATGCAGTTTACTTCATTTAATTTGGATTGGGGATGAGCCTTGCTCGACTTATCCATGACATAAGTGAATGCTTTTGCACTATAGATTTTAATCACAATGTTTGACACATTTCATAGATACTTACTTCTGCTCCATAGTGTCCATTCTGCTACAAGATTGCTGCAACAACACATAACTGTAGGATAGAAGTCCTTATAAAATATATTAAAGTCGTATTTATAATTTCCTTCCTGCAGCGTATT
The DNA here is from genome assembly GCA_013397865.1 of Struthidea cinerea. NCBI lineage: Eukaryota > Metazoa > Chordata > Aves > Passeriformes > Corcoracidae > Struthidea > Struthidea cinerea. The sequence goes on from VZTI01004672.1 coordinate 203,642, forward strand.
TGATTTGAAGAGCTGTCAAGTGAAGATTGTGTGTAAGGGCATATTTATCTCAAAAGCTTTTATTTTTTCTTATTTACTTTACTTTATTTGGTCCTTTCCCCCCCATTTCTGTTGCAGAAAGGAGAAGAATGCAGTTCAGCTCGATGATGAAGGGGGCAGAACTTTTTTACGGGTCCTCATTCACCTCATCATGCACGACTACCCCCCATTGCTCTCAGGGGCTCTGCACCTGCTATTCAAGCACTTCAGCCAGAGAGCAGAAGTTCTGCAAGCATTCAAACAGGTATGGATGGGCTGAGTGTTATCCCAGGAAACTGAATGCAGCGAGCCTTTCCAAAGGCTGCTCTGCTACTTAAATTGCTGTTTGTTGCACAGCTATGTAATTTCCATAGAGGCCCAGGATCAGCAGACTTCTTTGGCCATATGTGCTGGTGTATATTACAGTTCTGTGCCACCAGAAATGGTTATTTCTGGCACTGCATCCATTAGGGAAAACGTAGGTCCGTGGTGAGCCTCTCACAGTGATCCCTCAGGGCCAGAGCCAGCGCCTCATGTTTGGCAAGCAATGTCCCCATGTCAGCAGTGAGACTTCCCTGTCTTCAGGGCCACTTAGGCTGGGCATTGTTATTTTGTTATTCACCTGGTGCTTCTAATTCTAATTCAGGTGTGTTTGCACGGGGCTCCCCTGCCTGATACAGCTATGCCCAAATAGCAGGAAGGCAGGGATAGAGCCAAGCCTGTTTTCAGCTTTTATCCTTTCCCTCTGGTGCATGTGCAGGCTCCATGTGTCCGTGGATTAGGATGGGGAGATCTGATGTCATGGGGCTGCACGACAGAGACGCCTCTGTTACGTAACCCTTTATAACATATGTTGATAAGACCATCTGATGCTTATTTCAGGAGCTCGGTAGCTTGTTGTCTCATCGTTATGTAAGATGGGGAGGTTTCTCTCCTGTGCAAACAGATGAATGATAAAGACCTGAAAAGCTTTTGTTTAATGTTTTTGTTGTGCAGCATAATGGCCTCCCACCAGGTATTTAAAGTTAGGCTGTGCTGGTTAGTTGCATAAATAGCTGTTATTCCCAGGTAAGCAAGGACTGAGTTGCTTAATGTGTTTTTGTGAAGGATGGAAAGAGCTAATTGAGAAATAAACAAAAAAGACTGTAGAGCACATGGAATAAGAATGCCTGCAGTTGAGTAGCATTCATAAATTCTGTAAAATAACAAGGTTTTGCCAAGCCAAGAGAGATGATTATGATGAAAACTTTATATTACAAAATATTGAATATTTGCCTGGATGTGATGTGGTTTTAAAAAGAACATCCATATCACTGTTGTCAGTGACCTTAATCTTTTACATGAGTATGATTTCTTAATAGTGTTTATTAATTTACTGTAAAGATTGCTGTTAGTTTTTTGGAATATTATCTTCATTAATAATCTTGGGAGAACAGAGAGTGTTACAAAGAAAGAAAATGTGTAGGTCATGCTAAATCAAGAACTACACATAGGAGTGAAAAAAAAACCCCAGATAATTTGAGCAGTACTTAAAAAGGAAAAAATAAGATTAATCTTAATAAGTGGCAACCACTCAGATAGTGAGAAATTCAATGAACCTGAAAGTCAGTCTGTCAGCTATATTCAGAGAAGTTTTTCTAAGCTGACCTAACAGTGTTAAAGTCTGTTATTTTTCAATATTTGACTATGGTGGTGTAGGAGACGATTAAAATTGCTAGCCATTCTGACTTTTCTTTGGATGCCCTGATCCCTTGTCATACCATCATTTTTCTCCTTTTTCTTCTGAAGTACAGTGCTGAAGCATTAGCTATTTCTAGCAATTGCTTTAATAGTGTGTAACTGTACTGATTTAATACCATGAGCATCATAATCAGTGCATCAGCGCTCACTCTGCACAGAACTCAAGAGCCTGTAAACCTCCTGTGCTGAAAATGTTTTGCAGTATATTCAAGAAGGTGAGAGGATGTTGTGAATGTTGTAACTATCCTGTTTTGGGCAACTACAGCCTCTGGCTCTGTTGAAGGTTTTTGATGAATGGGGGCTAAAAGCCTGCATGTGCCATGTTTCAATTGCATAGGGAAAGTTGCACAAAGCACCTGGAAAGAGAGGCTTAGAATGGGAACTGTCAAGAAAATTACCCAGCCATAAGTGCTGGTGCTACTGCTGTAATAGCTTTACAATTTTCTCCATTTCCAGGTTCAGTTGCTGGTGTCCAATCAAGATGTGGATAACTACAAGCAAATCAAGGCTGATCTTGATCAGCTACGTCTGACTGTAGAAAAATCTGAACTATGGGTTGAGAAGAGCAGCAATTATGAGAGTGGAGAGGTGGGCGACAATCAGACCAAAGGGGGAGAAGAGCCAATGGAGGTGGGTTTAAAGCCTTTGCTGTCAGAATTGTTTCAATATTGGTAGGCAATTTAATGAACAGCTGCAAAATCATGGTCTGGTTAAGCAAATGGCAAAGCGAGAATGTGAAGTATTCTGGCTGAGCTTTAGGAACTGACAGAAAAGGAAATAACACCTCTGTTATCAATGTGTTCAGTATTCTCTCCTGCTGCTTTCAGTAACTGCATTCTTATGTCACAGAGCTGCCTTCCTTTCTGGGTGCAAGCCACGGTGTGCAGCAGCACTCTGGGAATAATCTGGGAGTTGTGTGCTGGCAGTTGGGTTGACTTGCTGGAAGAAAAGAGGAGTAGACAGTGTCCTGCAACTAAGGGAGAGGAGCGCAATCAAACCCATGTTTTCAAACATCACAAGTAATTCCACTCTTCACCAAACATGAGACTGACCTAAGAATGTTGAGATTTTGTCGGTGAAATAATGTTTTAGTTTCTTTGGCCCTTGTCGTACCACTTTCTCAGGATATACTCTGATTTGATGTAAGACTTGAATCTAGGACCATGAAAACCTCTTCTTTTTTTAATTTTTTTTTTTTAGTTCATTGTTTGGATTTTTTTAAATTTTGCTTTTCAGTGCAAACAGAGGTCACCATGTAATCATTTAATTCCAGCATGAGCTTTTAAGAAAACACAAAGTGTTGCTGTGACTGGGGTTTGTGGCGTAAGAGTAGATAGAGCAGGCTTTCCCACCAATATTTATTCCCACTTACCCATCTTCATCAGAGGAGGCGAGGAGAGATCAACAACAGCAATTTCTGACACAGCATTTTCCTTGTTCTCTTTCCTGGTGTCAAGAAAGATGGGTAAGGAAGCCACCAGGGAAGTAGAAAGCCAAGTCGAGGTTGTGCATTTTGAAGGCCACACATTAGGAAAAAGCTGGAGCCGTGGAGAAGAGAGAGGATGCTTGCAAATAAGTATCTGTGACACACACGGGGCCTTTTAGATGGAAAAGCAGATTTTTGGTGGCTTCATGCAGGGGCAAATCCAACAATTCAAGGAAGAATCCCAAATTCTTGCAACAGTGTAGGTCCTACTCTTTCTCTGATCTATCTTACCTGATGTTCTGACAACACATCTTTAGTGTTTTCAAAACTAGGGAGGAATCTGGAGCTGTAACTTAAGTATGTGGTATTTCCTTTGTTCTTTCCTCAAGCGCAGCTCCAGTAGGAAAGAAAATGTTCCTTTATGTATTTAATGAATTTAAAAGGTAATGGGGAAAAAGAAAACAGGATTGCATCAGGATTACAAAGTTTTTTAGCTATAACACATTTTTAAAGTGCAATTTATTCCTATGGGTAGCCCTGATAGCAAGGAAACTCCAGGAAAAGGGGGCAAAACAATGTGTTTGAAACAGAGGCATCTCTCAATGGGATATTTTGAGTGTTTTTTTCCCATGAGGCACCTGTGGGTCTGTATGGATTAGCAGTGGTTCAGTAGATGCACAATATTATCTCTAGCAGATCAGAGAGATTACTGTATCAGAGCAGTAATACGTAATCTGCTGGTTAGATCATCTGCTGGTAATTCCCTGAGAGCTCTGCCAGGTTACCACAGCTCAGAATCTTGTCCGTCGTTTTTTTCCCCTGCTAAATTTCTTCTTTAACAGCAAGGAGGTGTTTTTACCTGGCAAAAAAAAGTAATCTTAGATAGTCAGTACTCTCTTTGAGGCCTTAAATCAGATGTAGGAGGTGTGATGTTGGGCATAACCTACAACATGTAAAGCAGGTGGCTAGCTTTAAGAAGATAAAAATCCCATGAGATGCACGCTTCCTTGGAATGGATGCTGGGTATTCAGAGCTGGATGAACCTCTAGGTCTTTAGGGAATATGCTTCATTTGCCTGTGTTCAATTTTTCCCAAACAACATTAAAGTGCACACAAGGACTTAAATAATATTCCAGAACACTCTTATGTTAAGCCTCAGTTTCTGTTGAAAGATGTGCATAAGAGTTTAAAAATATCAATTTTTCTTTTTTTTGCCTAAGTCTTCCTGGGTAATTGTTTTCACCTTACTATCATAACCCGTGGGCCTTTTTTTCTTCTTTTTTTAAGTCATATGACTCCAGGAATGGGATTTGTAGAAAAAAGGCCTTGGTCTTATAAAAGTATCCAGAGTTCTCCGCAGGAAAACTGGCAAATCTTACATCCATGCAGGACTGCCTTGATAGGGACTGGAGATCAGAGTTGGAAAGAGTACTTGGAGCTACATCAGACGTAAATGAGACACCTTATAGGGTCTAACCAATAGGGTTAGGAAGAAATGCTGAAATTGAGCTCACGTAAGAGCCCTTCTTGAGAAGGGGAAGTCAGATAAAGCCTGTTCACTTGGTTCTCTCTAGGAAGGGTGTTCTGGGTCTGTGTAGATACCACAGACCATGGAAAGTGTGTCCCTGGAGGATACTTTGGTGGTGTAGCACCAGAAACACAGCTCTGAGGAGGAGAAACAGGCTCAGTGAAAGGACTTTAAGGTGAAGCTGGAATAGTGGCAGTTATGGAGTTCCTCATCTTTGCCATCTGCTGAGAAAGTCCAGCGAGGTTTCAAGTGGTCTAAACTTTCAGCACCTGTAAGCACCTGTAAGCACCTGGTGTTCCCTTACTTCTTTCTTTTCTGGTCTGTGGCACCTTGCTTTGGTTTTGGGAATGTTTGAACAAACATTGAGGTTGTGAGCTGAGAATTCTGCGTGTCTCTTATTCCCCTGGTAAGGAAATACAGCCCGTGGAGAGCAAAGCTGTGCCATGGGGACACTGACAAGGGCCTTGCACCACTGTCCTGCTGGGATGAGGGAGACTATTCAGTGGTGGGGAACTGCTCAGACTGAATGCTGGAATCTGGGCCTCCATGGAGGGCTAGCAAGAAAGGATCCAAGACTGATGCAGAGTGTTATTCCAGGCATTTTACAGAGGGAGGAGGTAGCCTCTTTCAGAAAATATAATTTCCTAAAGGTGGGGAACTCGGGTGAGAACCTTTCTCACTGAGATCTCTATGCCTGCCTGTCCCCTGTGGAAAAGTGTGACAGAGAATGTCTATCATGGGGCATAACGAGGCCAGATATGCAACTGAGTGCCTTTGGGATCCCAGTGGTGTGATTATCTCTGGGTAACTACATCCCTGACATACTCTTATGGGTTCAATAAACAATTTTTTAGTTTGTTAAGAGAAAGGATAGATTCAGCAGTTTCATGCTGATCAGGACTTCCAGATAAGACATATAGTTCACATGGATTATAAAACTACTTTGATGGAGGAAGAATGCTGATAAAACTAACAGGTAAATTAATCTTGGTTAACCCACAATCCCAGAATGGAGGAGGGTGGTTAATTATAGCGAAATGCCTGAAATACCTCCCAAAGTATTGATTCAAACAGCTAGAGAGATGGTAGCCTGCATACTAACAAACCTAAACAAATAAAATCCACTCTTGTTACATAGATCAGCATGGCTGAACAGCAGTGCTGACGCTCTTATAAACAGCTTCCATGGCCAAGTGGTGCAGCTGTTCTTACCTCACTGGAAATTAGGACCAGATGGGATTTATAGAACTCCTGAACTTCACCATCAGCTAAGCAAGTTCAGAGAGAGGTTTCAGGACATATAAACATTCAGCTTGGCGTGCACATGTGTGTTTTAGTGTATTTCCCTTTTCTAAAACAGTAGAAAGTTTGAGGACACAATGAAACTCAGAAGTGCACCTGTTTCTTCTTTTTTTTTAAATGCTGTTGCACTGGTTTACATCCTTGTGGTCATACTGTGAGTCAGTCTCAAGATCTGCTACTACAGTTTTTCTTCATGCTTTATAACTTCAGCATCTGAAGTCCAATATTTCAATTTTTTTTTGTTTCCAGTTAAGAAAGTCTTACCACAGCTGACAGCAGAAAACCCCCAAAACTGCCAGTATTCTTAGTGGCAGTATTTGTGTACATGTTCTCCCTTGTTTTGATTGAGAGATATGCATGGAAAGGTGCGTGGGTGTTGGCAGTTCCTTGCTGACTTGATTTCTCTTATTTATCATACCCAGCTGGGGCTTTCCAGGAGCCAGGGCCCAGAGCATACGGCATCATGACTTGATGCTGCAGTTTAACATATGGTTCCTATTTGTTTTCAAATCTTTTCCTGCATCATCCAGAGATAGAGGCAGAAGCATCCCCTTCGTGGGAGGAACGTCTCTAATTTCCACATGCTACTTGTTCCTGTGCTGTTGAGAACTCCATCCTGCTTAACTGCAGAGCTTGTCTTAAGCTCTTTCTCCAGACTTTTAGTGTTCACATACAGAGATTTCATAATCTTCCCAGCTGTATTAACAGATTTTTGGAACGTGTGATCACTACTGAAGTACACTTTTGGTCCATCTTCTCGCAGTATTTAAATTCCTTGGTGTGTCTAGTCTGCGATTTAGGGACATACTCTCAGAATGATCAGAAGCATGAAGACATAGAGTAACTGCCTCAAATGATGTTGGAAATTTGAAACAAAGGAAGGACTTGAATGTAAATCTTTTCACTCACTGGACCACTGGATGAAGACTAAACAAGGCTTTCTTTATTATCTGTGTTATATCAATTCCTTATGGGCTGCTGTAATACTTTGTCACTTGCTGCTATTAAATGCAATTAGTTCATGTTGAGGAAATTGCAATAAATCTCTACTTGTCATGTGTTCTTTCTTACAGGAGTCAAACATTTTGAGCCCAATACAGGATGGGACCAAAAAACCCCAGATAGACAGCATTAAAAGCAATAACTACAATATTGTTAAAGAGGTTAGTATAGCTGCCAAGAAACTTGCTTGACATACCTGTTTGATTAATAGATTTAGTAATTATTTTGAAAGAAATTGTTTTTGTTTGGTTTTGTGCGACATGACTGGTTCTTTTCTTGCTTGCATGCTTATTTATTTGTTTGGTTTTGTTTGTTTTTTTTTTTTTTTTAATTTATAGATTTTGATTCGACTCAGCAAACTTTGTGTTCAGAATAAAAAATGTCGGAATCAACAGCAGCGTTTACTGAAAAATATGGGCGCCCACTTGGTAGTCTTGGACCTGCTGCAGATCCCCTATGAAAAGGTTATTTTCCTAATTTTAGTGGTAGAGAACATGAACTCAAGGAAGGGAAAGGCCTTGGCAGGCACAGAATCAATAGAAATATTTTTTAAAAGCTGATTTTTCAGCTGTGGTACAAACATGAAATGATGATGTCATTTTCTACCTTAAGAATAGTGAGTTTGGGCTCAGTATAAATACAGCTGCCTGCACGGTTTTATTTAAAATTTAATGTTTACTGCCTTGGGTACCTGGATGTCACAGCGCTGTCATTCCTGTACCCATTCTTGAAGCAGGCAAACCTTAGCTCCAAAAGCTTTCACAGATCAAATCTGAAATAACTTCTTTGTTTCTGTGGTGGATGTCTCCAACCTAGCTCCTCTTGCCATTTTTTTCACAAGATAAAGTTATTTGGTACTGATTTGGTGGAATTGAGCATGCAAATGAATGAACTAGATAGGCTTTGAAAGAGCACATCATCCTAGGTCTTCTAGGAATCACTGAGAGGAGGTAAAACCTCTGCTGGGCTACATTTTCCTGTGTGTTATGTTACAGACACTGGGTTCAGCTGTAGTCAGTAAAATAGTGCTTGTCCATATAGGTGGTTCATCAAATCATACTTAGGATACTCCATGAGAGGAATATAAAATGGGGATGAAACTAGAGATATATTTGTGTGGGAGTACGTGTATGAACACATGCACACATACATCTGTTTCTGTATGTAGCTATAGAAAAGCCAAACCTTTGCCAAGGCTTAAAATTAATGCAGAGAGACATTTTTGTTTTGTTTTGTTTTTTATTTAAATCAAGCACCTTATCACTTCTTTAAACTAGGAAATTACAACCACACATGAAGAAATGTTGCTTTGATTTTGGGCTCCTACCTGTGACTCCCTATGGTCAAGTTGATTCAGAGTAAGCTGCTAATGGACTCCGAAGGAAACTACATCAGTTGCTTTTGCCAGAGGGAGAATTCCTGCCCTATAAAGGCTCAGGAGAATTAGTTTGTTCCTGGCTGAATTGATGTTGTGTGGTTTTAACAAGTATGTTTAGGTACAACCAGCTGATTTTGTTTGTCCTTTCTTCCTGCAGAGTGATGAAAAGATGAATGAAGTTATGAATCTAGCCCACACTTTCCTTCAGAATTTCTGTCGAGGAAATCCTCAGAATCAAGTTCTCCTCCACAAAAATCTCAACTTGTTCCTAACTCCAGGGGTAAGTATTTCATTTAAAGTAGAATGATAATTGGAATTAAATTTGGGTTTGCTGAAACATCCCAGTGCTAAATAAATAATTTCACTAAATTATGCCTCCCCTCCTCTCTCCTCTCTCATTTCCCTTAGTGTTGCTTTTTATGTCATTGGCTTTAATGTTGCCATTTTAAAAGTGGAAAACAAAACCCAAAAAACCTGTGGGGTTTACTGGAAGGATCTATGAATATGTGTCACATCATTGTGTTGAACTTGACTCTGATTTTATTCATCCTGACTCACTCACTGATGGACTGTAAAGTCAAGGTAGAAGATGCTGTGACTGCTGTGACCTTGTGTGACAACAGAATCAGACCCAACTAATCTGAAGTTTGACCTTCTGTTAAATCATTGTCTTTACAATACACCTTTTTTATCACAATCCCTTTGCATGTTTTTGTGTGTGTGTTTACAGACATATTCATAAGAATGACACTTGCTCATTGGATCTACTGAGCAACACATGCTTTTATAAGAAGGAGTTGTGAGTATGAGGGTTGCAGACCCTGGCCTGTGCACATTAGGAACCATTTGTTCTGTTGTTTTTCATTTGTGCTCTTTTGTGACATTAGTGAATAGCTCTGAGCTGACCACAGTGGGAACCAGAGCCTGGATTCCATCACATCCAACACTGACACTTAACTTGGGTGCCAAGTGTGGAGCCAGCTTGCCCTTGTATTTCTGTTCATTTGAAGCTGATTTCCTGATCATCCATCCCAGTTATTGTGCTTTTGTGCACATTGTGGAGCAAACTCGATGTGGATTCCTTTCAGATTACTCTAAACAGACACGTATACTGTAGGAGGACCCTCAGGAGTCTTTAGTCCAAGGGACCAACCTGGACCAAAAGCCCCAAGAATGCACAAGGTCTAGGTGCTGTGTCCTCAGCAGCATCCCTTCTTGCTCCAGATCTGTTCCTCTTGTTCCACGCTGCTCACGGATTCCCTAGGCTCCCTCTGGAATTAATATGGAAAGAGACATTCTCTTTGAGACTGATCAGGCTGCATGTGCAGGGATATGCCTTCTGGAAAAGCCTCCTCTGTGAGCCCCAGAGAGAACCAGAGCAGCTCATCATCTCATTGCCAAGTCTGGTGGTGAGTGGGACCAGTGTGGTCTCAGGTGTCTCGTATTCCAAAGCCCCTGCAGAGTGCTCTAGGAGTGTAGTGTGTGTGTGTGTGTGTGTTCACCTTCCACATGGACACAGGGTTGGTTTATGCCCACTTTAGGACTGTTTGTACTCATAGGGAAGTGTGGAAAAATCCCATCAAAACTGGAAGCTGGACCCTGAGATCATTGAAAAGCATTTCTCCAGTTTTCCTTTACCAGTGAGCCTTCCTCTACTCGAGAATCTCATGCCTTTCTCAATCTCAAAGCAAATCTGCTCTGCTCATGAGGCTGTTTTTGATCTGTTCAGCTCCTGGAAGCTGAGACCATGAGGCACATCTTCATGAATAATTACCTCCTGTGCAACGAGATCAGTGAGAGGGTGGTGCAGCACTTTGTGCACTGCATCGAGACCCACGGCCGGCACGTGGAGTACCTGCGATTCCTGCAGACCATCGTGAAAGCAGATGGCAAATATGTGAAAAAATGCCAGGACATGGTAATGACAGAGGTAAGCAAAGGCTTCACATGTTAATCACTTGTGTATTTTGAGGCTGTTTTTCCTGCTCTTGATACCAATGAGATATAATGGCATCCTCACTTTAGAATTTTAAGCGGCGTCACAAATAATGAATATTTTAGCAGACGTTTTTGGGAGTTTGATCTAATTTTGTAAGGCCATCTGTATAACTACTAGAAAGAAAACATGAGTGTTAGCATGGTGATACAGAGATGTCTATTTGTAGATGATGTAGCATGGAAATCTAAGAGTTACATAAACCTTCATTTTCCTGTAATGTAATTTAGGATCACTTTTACCCACTCTTGTGGCATGGGTTTGCCATATAAGAGGCTCTTACCTCTATGGATTTGTCTAAATAGTGCTGTAGACCTTTTTTTTTAGCATGTAGCAATTCTAAATTCTAGTTTCTGCCTCTTTTTTTGTTTTGTTTTATTTCAGAGCTTTTCTGTGAGGGTCAGTAGAGCTGCTATAGCTTTAACTAGACGGATTCAGAGTCTGACCTAGTAAATTCCACCAAGTGGTTTGTGGACAAATCTTTATGCCAATAAATTTCCTAGGAAAATACCTAATTGACTTTCTCTGCAATTAGGATTTGACATATTGTAAACATGATAAATGAAGTCTTCAACTTGCAGACACTTGTGCATTTAACTGTAATTATGTTAACAGTTCCTTGAGATTAATAAGTGGGTAAAGTTGAATATGGTGAAAAGTCATGGTAGGATTAGAGTCCAAGGAACATTTTTATTTGCTTTACAAAGTGCTTTTTTTTTGGCTTGGTTTTTTTAAGAGATGTCTTCACAAAGAAATCAGAGATAAGCTTTAGTTTTTTGTGGTATGAACAATACGAAATCCCACTGAAATTTTATTCCACAGCAACAAGAGGAAAAGCTTCTAATTAAGAAAGTAAAGCTCCTGCCTACATGGATAACCTTTAATGAAATTCACCTCAACCTTTTCAATTTGAGTGAAGTATTTTAACATGCAATATCAATTACAAGCCTTTGATTTACATAATTCAAACACTTCTTGTGCCTTTGTGGTTTTAGATTTTTCTGCTTCCACCAAAGGCTCTTGTAGAGGGTTTTTTTAAATCATCAAACAAAATTTTTAGATTTTTCTCAATTTAAATATATTTTGCTATTGACCTATAGTACCACAGAGATAAACTGTCATATTGCATTTTCAAGCTGACTCCACGATGAAAGTAGACATGAACTTGGATATGGCATTCACATCATAAGTCCTGGGGGGAGGGAGCAACCCTGTTTTGATGAAGCAGGGTAAGATAATGATCTGTTTTTCAAAAAGTAGGAAATTACAGGTAAGTAATTATGATTTCTTAGAAAAGGATGCTGACTGTGAAACTTGAAAGGCACTTCAATGGCAATCCACTCATAAGGGAACAAATGGTTGGAACTTGCCACAGAGTCGGGACAGTGTCTCTGTAGACAGCTGAGATGTACTTTGTAACCTTAAACAAGTGGCGTAGCTTTTCCTGTGCCTCCAGCTGGGGCACATAAACAATCTACCACAAGAGAAGACAGAAAATGGGGTGCAGCTTGCCTCAGCTCCTCCTGCATTTTCTTTCACCCACAGGAAGTATATTGTAGCTTATTCCTGTTTACTGGAAGTGAAGGATAAACCTCATATTTACACGTGCTAGAAAGTTGTGTTGGTTTGAAAACAAACCAGTGGGAGATCACAAGTCAGGATTAAAATTAATAGGGAAAAAAATTAGAAATAAGTGAAATAATATAAGGAAAAGCACTGACAAAGTCAGATACAACCTGACACCCAGTTACGGTGGTGGTAGCAGTCCAAAATGAAGTAGTTCAGTTGAAGCAATGATCCTATGGAAGGTCTGGCCTCCAGCTGAAGGTCCAGTGGTAGCTCTTGTCCTCTGGTAACCCAGTAGACAGGGCCAAGTTAGGCAGTTCCAAGGGCAGGTTATATCCAGGTGGGAATGCTTGGCTCCTCCCTCCTGGGTGGAGCATCTCACAATAGGATGAGATAAGTCCATGAGTCATGTGGTGGTTTCTTGATGGCCCATTGTCTGTTATCAGGGGCGGGTCATTAGCAGGTGATAACAGCTAATGGCCCACAGCTGGTGGTAATAGAATACTTAAATACATCTACATTGTAACCTAGGACAAAAGTGCATGCAGATGAAGGAGCACCATGGCAAGAGAATAGTGTCATAAAATACATTGGACATCCCCAATCAGGCTTATTCCCTTGTTCTCATCTCCTTGGTCTCCATGTCTGCAATGATATTTACCAGCCTGACAGGTTCCTTAGGGCACTTTTTCTCATTACAAGCAGGATTTGAGGTTCCTGCAAGAACCCTGCCTGTCAGTGCAAACACTATTAGAGAAGGGAAAGCAGAATTTACTTTGAGCCCGATCAATGTGGCAGCAGAGTTTTCTATTACCTGTAGTATTCTGGAGTAATATTCTGCAGAGCATCAACAGCTTCTCCAATACTGGCCAGCTTTATTATATTTCCACAGAATTCTTAACCTGCTAAAAATATATAAAAAATAAATTTAGTGGCAGAAAATGCTGCTGGGTTGTTATGTCCTAAGCTCTTGTCCCTTTAATTTTTTTTTTTCTGTGCTGTGGATTGTCCAGAAAATGTCTGAAAAGTCATGGGTATAGAAATACTTTAGAAACCCAAAGATAAATGAGAAATAGAAATTGCAGGAAAGACTGAATTCACAATTCACTCCAGCCAAATGTCAAAGTAAAAATAAGCAAGAAATGGGGAAAGCACAAGCAGAAAAGCTGTGAATTCAAAATTTGAAGTGTTGAAACCCTGCAAAGCGTAATGAAATGTTTCTTGACTTTTCATTCTGGGAGACTAATTTTAATTCCTGTTCTTGCTGCTTTCCCATTTCTTAGCAGCTCTAGCAACCTTTATGACTACCCTTGAACTGAGTAAGCTGGGATTTCATGTCACGTATGGACTGGAATAGGTCAAGTGCCTAATTCACAAAATAAGTGCGATTTTTGAGCTTCCAGGGTGTGTTCTGTACTATGAAGGGTTCTGTGGGAGCTTATTTTCACCCACATTGAGAGTGGATTGTGCTTCACAGAACAGTGATGGAGAGAGGATTCCAAACAGGGTTAGAGCATAACTCTTCATTCAGATGTGCTGAGATGGGGTTGCCAGCATCCAGTGACACTCTGGATCCTCTTGAGATGAGCAGAGCACTTGTAACAGAGTCAAGTATTTATCACAAACACCAGTTTTCTGTTAAATGAAAACGCTGGCATGACACTGACAAAGTCATGACCCACCTGCCAAATTTGCACAGGGTGGGAAGAATCCCCCTTTGTTTCCAAAACTGAGCAAGGGCGGGGAAAAGCTGGGTTCAATTCTGGGTGAGCCACAGGTTTTCTGTGTGAGGCAGCCTGGAAGATTTAATCTCACTGCACCTCAAGTGCCTGTCTATGAAACAGGGATAATAATGCATCCTAGCCTCCCAGCAGGAGGTGAGGATAATTAATTAACTTCACACAAACATTGAGGTGGTAGGAATAATAATGATGGCATGCTGTCTTAGGTAAAGACAGAGCTACAAAGAAATTAAACTTCAAATTCACCTTGCATTAGTGCATTCCTTGGAGAGTTATTCCAGATTTGCACTTAAGTTGATAAGAGCAGAAGTTTGCCTTGGATATTGTTTTGACATGTTCATTTGGCAAACCACATCAGAGTAAATTTTGTTTCGTTGTTTGGGTTTTAGCTAGAGAGTCTTTGCATACTTAAAATAAGAAATTAAGAAAATCATAGAATCATTTAGGTTGGAAAAGACCTTTAAAATCATCCAAAACGATTGCAGCGCAGGGTGCTCAAAACCTTGTGATCTCTTTCTCAGCTGATAAATGGCGGTGAAGATGTGTTGATATTCTACAACGACAGAGCATCCTTCCCAGTCCTGCTGCAGATGATGTGTTCGGAGCGAGACCGAGCCGACGAGAGCGGGCCCTTAGCGTATCACATCACCCTGGTGGAACTGCTGGCCGCCTGCACGGAGGGGAAGAATGTGTACACAGAGATCAAGTGCAATTCACTGCTGCCCCTGGATGATATAGTGAGAGTAGTGACCCATGATGACTGCATTCCTGAGGTACGATTCATGGCAGGAGGAAGCAGGCTTAGCGTTTTTAGAAGCCCAGACAATGCTTTGTTGTTTATAATGTACTGACAAGTTGAATATTTGCACAGGAAACGCGCTGGAAATGGGTGGTGCTTCTTAAGGTGAATAAGTGAGAAAGGACAGACAGTATTTATTCCACAGAAATTCCTTGTCCTTAAAGCTTTGTTTATCAGCTTTTCAGACACCTTTTTTTTTGTTTTGGGTTTGTCCAGCCACTGTCAGAGTTTAATGCTCTTGTAACTTCTGGCTGAAGCTGTGAAGACCCAGCTGAGTGTTGGGTCAAGCCAGTGTTTTGCCACTGCCTGAATTTCTTGGAAATGATGGGTAAAATTCTGTCCATGCTGAAGTCAGTGGGAACTTGGGTGAAGTCTCATTTTATTAAACTCAATTGCAGTCCTACAAATGTTTTTCTTCACTGCATATGAAGGCACAATTCTGCACGTGTCATGCTAAAGTAGGACTGTGATATTACCTGGTGGAAAAATGGGGCTCAAAACAACAGAACTGGGGCCTGCAGGAGTTAAAACTCCCTCTGTGCCATGAAAATTGCCCTTGTGATCAAATGATCCTATTACTAAAAGGAATATATTTGCTTTGCCCGGAAGTTCCCCTTAACATTAATTTCAACAGATGGTAATTAGAAAAAAAAGCCCAAACAAATGAAACCTAAAGGTCTGATCTGAGTTTACTCTTCACTGCATTAAGCATATGCAACTATCTCATCTCCTTTGACCGTGACAAGAAATTTTCAGTGCATTTGCATATGTTTATATTTAATCTATACATTTTGGGCACTGGATATCCTTTTTTATGCTGTGCACATGCAGACTTGTCATGCCAGAGAGGAGTGCAACTGCAGTCCTCCTCCTAAGCCTTGTGCTGTCATTGCTGCAGTCCCAGTGCTCCACAACCTTTCCCTGCCATTTGGATCCCAAATGCAAGTGCTGCATTAGGATTGTGGAAATATAGGGACTGCAGTCCCAGCTCTGCAAAAGACTTTTTATTTTATATTTGGCAAGCCTGTCACAAGGCTTCAACCCACTGCAGTCAACTGGCAAGTGCAGGGGTGTCCTGCATTTTGACAGCCCCTGGCTTTGGAGCCAGGCCTTGCTGGTCTTAATATCAGTTAAATACCAGAATCATTATTGGTTTGTTTTGTGGGGGTTTTGTCATTAGAGTAAGGATGTTTGCAAAACCTTTTCATTTTTCCCCCTGTGGTCTTTCAGGCATGTGTTGCCCTGCTTCTTCCTAAATCTTCAGAACCAAATATATGCATTATTATGGTTATGAATGTTTGTTAGTACTGGAAGGTTCATCTTTATTGTTCAGTATTTTTGCAGGTAGAAAACATTATGTTATAGTTTTTACTGTTCCATTTCATAGTGATTGTGTTTTCGCTGTTCCCACAGGTGAAAATTGCCTATGTTAATTTTGTTAACCACTGTTACGTGGACACTGAAGTGGAAATGAAAGAAATCTATGCCAGTAACCATATCTGGAAGCTATTTGAAAACTTCCTTGTTGATATGGCAAGGGTAAGCTTCATCAGGTGTTAAATATCACAGAATAGTCATGGGTGACAACTGAACTGGCAGTAACTTTTTTTTGTGCACTTCTTTTATTTTGTTAACTATTTTTATTCAAAGTTGACGATAGGATAATTGTGGTTGGTTGGTTTGTTTCTTTAACAAACAGTCATTCCTATGTTCTTTATCATCATTTAACCTGCTAATTACTAGCAGCCTTCTCTTTCTAAAAGGGCATCTTGGAACCCATGTGCCTTTCTCTTTTCATCCAGAGAAATAAATTGGGTGTGTGTACATGGTTGAGAGCCTGTGTACATCTTTTGGGAATGTGTGTTACCTGTCATTATGGTGGTGACTAAAAAACCCCCCATTTGTAATCTCTTCCTTTATTCTGTAGTTAGAGTGAGGATCAGGGAGCAAGATCTTTGGCTCATGTTCCTTCTTTAGTCTCTGTTTTTGTGTTCTATTCTCCTGTCACTGCATTCTCATTGCTGATGTGAAAGGCAGGGGTAGAGCTGTGGTCCCTCAGAATACTGATTCAAATATAAATTACAGCTGTGAGGTGACAGGGCACAGTCAGTACCACAAGCCTGCCATTCCTGTGGTCCTCTGTGAGCCTCACGGTGTCAGTACTTGTTGAATTAAATTTTAAGTTACAAGTTGAATTAAGCTTCCTTTCCCAGGGATTTGGAAGGCAGAAAACGAGAAATCTTATGACTTCCACAGGGATTAAATACAATAGTAGAGCCGTGAGGGGAAGCTAGAGTGATGTAATGATTATAGCCTGCACTACCTATCCTTTCCTAGGAGGTTAATGCTTCCTGTAATTATAAATAATTATGATATTAATGACAAGCAATGGTGTTGCTCTTTCTGCTCAAGAAGTAGAACCATGAGTTTTTGGGTTTTTCCTAGTTCATGGTCCATTACATTCTATAATACTTAAGTTCTCACTCCCTGCATTCTTCATTTTGTTGAAATGAAGAAAAAAGGTAAAGAATCTCAGTTTGGTCCTGCAGCAGACATTGACCCCAAAGTAATAGTGGGCCACAAAATAATTCCTGTGAGACCTATTGGGAGATAATATCATGAATTCTGGCTAAAAGAAGAAGGAATGCAAAGACTTGTGCTGTACAATAGGCACTGGGACCTGTTAATTTCTCTGTGAAACAGAAACCTTATAAATGGTCAAGTTTTTTTCTTTTTTCTTTTTTGNTCTTGTTTGTTTTTTTGTTTGTTTTTTTTTTGTTTCTTGTGGGTTTTTTTTTCCTTTTTTTTTTTCCCTGGGAGCAGGTGAAGGCAGGGATGCTTGTGTTCTCTTTTATTGGTGGTAGCCATTTTCAGCAGTAATTAGTTCTCTACAAATCCTGTGTTCTTGCTGTTTTGTCTCTGTGGTTGTGATACACAGTGAAAGCCCTTCTGGACAAAACAACCTGGGTTGAAAATTAAGATGAGAAACATCCTTGGAGGAGCGTTCTGACTTTTAACCTTACTGGTTTTACCTTGAGAAGTGTTTTCTTCTATTTAATTCCCTTTCTAGGTTGCCCTTTCCTGACGTGTCCTGACCCTGACTTTCCAAACAGACCATCCCTCTTCCCTAGCCCTTGAACGTGGCCAATTTTCTGTGCCCCTGGGCTAGAAGCAGACAAGTGGAAAGAGGGCTCTGTCCACGTTTCCTCTCATGAGCCTGGAGACAAACCGCACTGTGCTAAATGCTGAAGGCTTGTCCTGATGCTGGTGACCACTGAACTTGTTTTCACATACCCCTCTCCTAAGAGAAATTAGACCCCAGGTCGTCAGAGGTGATGAGGGAATGATTAATGCTGCATTTTGTGTGCGGGTGCTGTTGGCAACAAATGGCAAAATGCAGGTTTATTCTGTTCTCCTGCGGTCAGAAGTGCTCTGGCCTGTCCTGCTCTCCAGCCATGGATAGCTGTATTTTCCAGGTTATGGAGTGTATTTGTTCAGATTTGGTGCTCTGGGGCCCCGACAGAGCCCATGTGTTATAAATGCATCAGCGTTCTGCAGCTATCAGGACGGTTAGAATGCTGTCAGCCTCATGAAAGATGTTACAATAGCTTTCAAAGCATTTAGAAAAAGAGCCCTTTGATCCTCTGTGTTCCAGTGAGCTAAAAAGGATGCTTTTGCATGGGGGAAGGGGAAATACTTTTCTTTTAGCTGCTACAAATGCCTGTCAGTGGGTGAGTTTGTGAGCTTTGAGTCTGTTATTGGAGAGCACCAAGGTGAAAGACGGAGAGTGTTATCCTCAGGTTGGATTCCTTCTGTTTCAGATATATATTAAAAAAAAAAAAAAAAGAAACTGATTTTTTTATTAATATCTGTTTCTGGATTGAGGAAGGAAATATTTAGTCCCCAGCTGTCATTTTCCTTTCAACAACGTGATACATTGCAAAGCAGGCATGAGGCGGATCTGTGTATGAACTGGGTTTGCCAAAAGCTGTTGTGCTTTCAAAGACACCCTGTTTCTACAGCTTCTGCCAACCTACTTTCTGTTGGGTGTGACTTACAGCCTTGTGCTGAGCAGAGTGGGTGCTGCTGAAGGAAAGGCTCCCCTCTGCTGTGTGTGGCCCAGCCTGTGTAAGTCAGCAGCTGTAGTCTGAGCAGGATTAAAGAAAAGAGCCGGGATCTGACAGCTGTAAAGTCATCCTGGCTTTCTCTGCAGAATTTCTGAAGTATTATTCATGTGAGTTTTGGTCCCAAAGCCTCTTAAGGGGTTTTTAAACACTGCTTTCTCAATCCTCATCTCCATTTCATGCATTTCAGGTTTTTTTTCTTCCATGGAGGAAGATCTTTCAGTCCCCAAAGGGCAGAGGGATAAGAACAAATGAGAGGATTTCCAAATTCCTTCTGTGCTGGGAATTTTTCAGACTGGTATTGGAGCAGAGTGGCATTCCCACATATGGCTCTGCTTTTCAGGCAGCTGAAGGGGAAAGCTTAAAGTGTTTTGGAATTTAGTTTTGGTGATTTCTGCATTCACTGTGCTTCCACTGCACAGCTCCCTGTCTTCCTATTGGGATTGCAAGTGCTGAGCTCAGAGCTACTGGTTCCAGCCAAAATTGGCATGCAGATTAATTAAAAGCAAAAGAACTTGCAGAGGTTTTTAGTTCTATGATCTCTTTTCTAAAAAAAGAAATTTAAACAAGTTTTGATTATTAATGGAATCATTTACCTTCATGAGGACTGGGGGTGGTGGTGGTGTCACACTTTTCCCAAAACAGAAGGGCTGACAGGTTTGCCGTTTCATTTTAGCCACTGTTGCTCCTCTGACCAAAATCTTTCCTGGGCTGATAAAAATTGCACTCTGTGGAGGCATGACTTGTTCATCTGACACATCTTTGATAAGCAGACAAGCAAACTCCTCAAGATGCCTCATTTGTCTAGGTCTCAAGTTATCTTTGGTTATTCCTCTGCCTACTACATGACAGTGCTTGTGTGCTAGACCCAAGGTGCTTCTGTGTTCCCCTGAGCTCAATCACACCCTGAACACAGATGCTTTTGGATGTCATGTCAGTAAACTTCCTTAAAACATTCCTGGTGAAATTGCTGTCTTGTGGTGACAGTGGCAGTGTGTAATTAGGGATAATCTTTGCCCTGTGTGAGATTCAGGTGCTGTGGATTATTTCTCTGCTTCTGTCACCAACTTTTCCCTGTGACCTTAAGCAATTCACTCAGCTTCTCTGGACTCCCCATGCCTGAAGAGATGTAATGGTAAGTGTGTACCACTCAGGTTTGGGATTATGTGTTAAATGCACAGATGGCAATGAAAAGGCTACCCCTGGAGTCTGCATACAAAATAAATTCTGCTTTTGCATACATTTCCTAGAACATTGCAGTTGTCTCTGGCTTGCATAGGTGAAAGAGAAAACAACTCTGCCTTCATTTCTTGTTGAACATGACTACAACTGCTTATTTAAAGGCTGTTGAAGAGGTAGTATGACTACAGTCTGTATTATTTATTTGTCCAGCCTTGCCTTTCTCACTGTTTTTGGCTCTCTGTAGACTCCTTTCAGTACTGTGTACACTGACATATGCAAAGTCAACATGACTCTGTATAGATGTGCACAAGTGTTGAAGAGAAATAAAGGAAATACTGAAGGAAGTAATCCACCCCAGTAATTTTTCCCTTTCTTTAAGTGTGGCATCTTTACGCAGCAACAAACTTTAAGTGTCGTACCAAAGGGAGTCTTCAGGAACCTTTTGTACAAATCTTCCCACTTCCTCCCACCATTTAATCATCCTTCTGTGCTCCAGAGATGTCCTGGTATCATCCATTCCCTTCTTTCATTGTTTTAGCTTGGCTTCTGTATTTTCCCCATGTGGCTTCCCAAAGAAATGCTGCCTCTCTTCCAGAACCATCCTAAAGCCTGTTGGTATTGAGTGTGCTGTTTCCCTTCTTTCCCTCCTTTTAAACATTTTTCCTGCAAATGAGCTTCACCTTTGCCACCCAGTTGTGGTGATTAATTGTTGAGAGAAGCTAAATGTTGTATGAAATCTTTCTAACCTCAGTTGTTTATGTCTCATCTGTCTCTGAAGCATCTTCCAACCAGCCCTGCAATGGGAGGAAAGGTCCATTTTCTTCTTGAATCTGTCTAAATGTGTAAGCGGCATGCAGTGTGCTGATCTAGGGGGATCTTTTCTTCATGGTGTGGGAAAAAATAGGCAGGCAGCCAGAAAGAACTAGTTCAGAAGAGAAGGGAATTGAAAGGACAATGTGGACCTCCAAGAAGAAAGATAAGCTATAACAAATCCAGCTTGAACTCTAACATAGTTAGCTCTGATAGCTACTATACAAAAATCTTTTGTTTTTACATTAAGAAGAAATATCAGATGTGTTGTAATAAGTACAGAATAATGAAGCTTGCTTATTGGGGAGGACTAAATCTCAGTGTTTCCTCCTCCTTCCCTGCAGGTTTGTAACACAACCACGGATCGTAAACACGCAGACACATCTCTGGAGAAATATGTCACTGAGCCTGTCATGAACATTGTGAGTGGCTTCTTCAATTCACCATTTTCAGATAACAGCACCAGCCTCCAGGTAAGGAGAAGAGTCGCAGACAAACAAGTTATTCAGACCGTTAATGAGACGCCTTCTGCTACCTGCATAGGAATGCTGTCTCTTTTCATCCTCCTTTAATTTCTCTGTCCCCTCTCACGCCACTGACTACCAGCTTAATCCCTCTTTAAAACACTTATTCTTCATTTTAATCACTTACATCTCTGAACCAGTAGACAGCTCAATGTGGTCAGAGTTACTTCTGGTTCTTGTGAATCCACTGGAGGGGGTATCCTTGCAGAAAAATCTTTGTGTGAAGGAAAATGCCGTGTCCTATGACAGAAGGTACACACGCCTGAGAATGGGAAAGACTCCTCTGTCCTTCTGCTCTGTACTGTGTTTGCTTGATATCAGTGGCAATCTGAGGAAAAATTGCATGATTTGGCCTTTTTAGAGGTGCAGCATTGATTTCTGCTCCTGCCAGACCTAAAGATTAAAGAGAATTTAATGGAGCTATAACTTGAGTCTACAAGCTAAAACCCCCTTGGTTTATGTTGTGTCAAACCCTAGGGCAGCAGGGAGGAGATCCTTAAAGGTAAAATTCCATGTTTGTTTCTGTTTTCAGACACACCAGCCTGTTTTTATTCAGCTGCTGCAGTCTGCTTTTAGAATTTACAACTGTACCTGGCCAAACCCAACGCAGAAAGCCTCAGTGGAATCCTGTATCAAGACTTTGGCTGAAGTGGGTAGGTGCCGGGTTTTACTTTGATTATTGCTCTTTGTGTTTAAAGATCAGACTTGAGGTTTAACAGTTTTTAATTTGACTCTACCATCCTGAAATTGTGACAGTGGTGATTTCAGAAATCCCACTTTCTGAGGCTAAATTCTTCCTTCTTTTATAACCCATTCAAATCTGCCCCATCAAATAGGGTTCCTAGGGTGAAACTGGTAGGGCAGAGGGATGAGCTTGCTAAGTGAGTGATGGTTGAGCTTTCAGTCGTCAATTTTAATTTGATGGTTGAAATTCTTGATGATTTTAACTTTTTAATATCAAGCAAGTTATGATATTAAATCACAACATAAGCAAAAGTGTCCCTGTTCAAATAAATTTTTTTAAAACTTCTTATCCTACCTTAAAAAAATATTCTTCACCAGAACATAGCTAAGACTGAGAGAAGTTAATTAAGTTAAATTTCTGTAAATACGATTTTAAAGTCGTCTGCCATGACAGAATAAAGGATTATTCAATGTAGTTTCCAAAAGTCAGTGATACTGATTGCTTGTAGAATAAGATTCTGCTCAGTGTGAATGAGAGCTGAGTAGAGGCAGAGATACATAGAAACTGACTAAATTCTACTGTTGATACATTTATTAAAAAGTATTAATAAATAATGATAAAACAATATGAGAGGGTCCCAGAGCCATCTGCAGCACTGTAATAATCAACTCTAAATTTAGATTTTTGGAATAGTTTTACGGAAGTACCATTCAACATTTTAGCCAAAACATCTCATTAACTTTCTGTGTGAATGTGAATAAGCAGTTACCTAAAAATTTAGCAACCTTCAATTGTTTTATTTGTTGTGCAAATGATTTAATTATGGATCCATCTGGCAAGAGAACTTCAGAAGTTGAAGACATTTTACTTCCTTTATGCTACAGCTACTACAGTCTCACATAAAGCTCCATCTCTACAAATCCTTGTTTGTGTGTTTAACATTTATATCCTTGCTCTTCTCTAGCATTTCTGAAAACAGTCATCAATAAATTACTTCCTTAGGGAGTCTGGGGAAAAAGGGAGAAGTAGGGCAGGTGAGAATATGTTTGAGACCAACCATGCCCTCTATGTGCTTGTAGACAGCTCAATGTCTTCATTTCTGTAGAGCTGCATCTAAAATCAAATTCTCGTTCTGAGAGATTGTTGTGTTATCTCATCAAGATGAAGCTGCTTGGAGACATCTGAGCGTGGGTTTATTTTCCATTTGGCTGTGTGCCCATAGCACACAGCTGATTCTAGCATGAAAAATTCCCAGCAAATTTCAGCAATCCACAGCTCTGCTGATTGCCAGAGGAGTCAGGCCAGGCTCTCACTGGGCTTTCTCTTCTCCCAAGGAGCATGTGCTAGGACAAGAAGAAATGGCCTCAAGTTGCACCAGGGGAGGTTTAGGTTGGGTGTTAGAAAAAATTTCTTCATGGAAAGGGTTGTCAAGCTCTGGAACAGGCTGCCCTGGAAAGTGGTTGAGTCATCATCCCTAGAGGTCTTTAAAAGACATGTAGATGTGGCACTTAGAGACTTGGTGTAGTGGTGGATGTGACACTGTCAGGTTACTGCTCGGACTCTATCTTAAAGGTCTTTTCCAACCTAAATTATTCTATGATTCTGCCCTATTGAGACAGCCAAGCTGAACTGGTCCCCACAGCAGCTTCTCAGGGAAACCATGGGTCACCCTGAGGGGATGGCAGCTCCAGCTTCATGCCAGGTGTGCCAGCACGTGAGAGGGCTGGTGGGCTTTGGTGGGCAGTCTTCTGTGTGCCTCTTGTTTCTGGGGGCTCCGGGAATGGCTGATGTCTGGAGTTTGCTTCAGATTTGTGACTTTGTTCCCTATTTGTGGAATTTAATTCCTACCTCCACTACAGTCCTTTCTTTCATTCTGTTTTCTTTTTTCTGGAGATGGTTTACAGTTGTTTTGTTTTTTTTTAAAGTAAGCTCTTGGGCTGTCCTATGGGTCCAACCTCCTTCTTGCTCCTCTGGCTTCCCACCCATGGGCCCCCAGCCATGCCTTGGGCAGTCTCAGGTGTGGCAGAGCGGAGCTGAGCTGCCAGTGAAGGGCATCACTCTGTGTCCTCCTCTGGGACTTCTCTGCAGCAGCAGCAGGAACAGCCAGGCTGGGAACCCCTGGGGTGCCATGGGCTGGCAGCCTCAGAGCAGCTCCCTGAAATCACACAGCATCCCCGTTGCTGATTTCCTTGCCCATATCGTAACAACTGTTTGGGGATTCATCACTAATAGCAATATCCAGCATGATAAAATTGTGTCGTGTTAGACAATTGCCACACGTTTTTATGGAGTGTTTTATTCTGACAGTGCAGAAAGGGAGAGTAAGGGAAGAGGTGAGGGGGATTTCCCCAAAGAGCAAGTTGGCTGGAGAAGAAGTGGAGTTTTTGACAGACATCCCTGTGCAAAATTTGCCTGGCCAGTGGAGATTTTAACCGCGGGTGATACTCGGTGTTTTTAGGGATGGTGTCTTGCCTGGGTTAATGGAGTAGGCCTGCTCTTCTCCATGGAAATATTCGGTAAAACTGCCCCAGCTGGGGATACCAGAGGTTTTTACAGCCAAGGCCCTTCTGTGATTGCAGAAGGTGCCTTTCTCTGTCAGGTGTTCCTCTGCCCAAAATGATGCTTCACTTTGAGAAGCCAGAGGCACATTCCATAATACAAACATAGCAGCCTTCTTGTGTCTCTTGCCAGCTGCATATGTGGACCCTTTCTTTGCTCTTCTGACTTGAAAGTCTGACAGCTCTAATGTTAGGGCCTTCGTGTTTCACAGCAGGGCTTTAAAAAACCTCTAAAAAGATTTTGCCTTTATCAGAGAGATGGAGCATTGGACAGATTTACAGCAGGGACCAAAGACTTCTGATGGAAAATAAGTGTAGTATAGAGCTGAAAGAACAAACATGATTTTTTTCTTCGTTGGTGTGTCATTGCCCTGGACTTACAAATGAATCTCAAGGGGAAGAAAGATCATACACAGATTTCCCAAGATATCAAAGATCCATATAATGACACACTTTTAAAAGACCCACTTCAGAGCAAGTTTAAGCAACATACACTCTGCTCAGTGCTTCCTGGTTTGCTGCTGGCAGGTGGATGCAAGCACTGCCTCAAGAGCTTAAGATCATTACATTTGCCTTCTGATGAGCACCGTAAGAATGTGCATTACCTTCCAGGTCAACAAAAGCATATGTTGCAGCAGCTTATTTCTGGTAACCCTGGTACTTCAACTCCACCACCAGGGAAAAACTGCATAAGCTTTTCAAGCCTCACTTGCTGCTTTGTCTCCCAGTAGTTTCCTGCCTCCAGTGCAGCAGGAAACATAGAGGCTTGCTCCTCTTCTTCAGCAGACCCTTCTGCGGCTCCAGGAGGCTTGGAACACAGATACCAGTGTGCACCAGGTTTTTATTGCCCAGGAAACATTTGGCTGATTGGCATGAATAGAAACACTTGTGAAACTATATATATATATGTATGTATATATATGTGTATATATATAAATATATGTATATATATATAAATGTGACTTGTTCACATGGATTTCTGAAGCAGGTTATCACACTGGTGAGAATGAACATATACATACATCACTTTTGCCTTTTCTCTTTTATTACACAGGACTGAGCTTTTGCTTCAAAAGACAGTCCAAAAAATGAATGATCAAAACAGCTCCCATCTCCCTGGTAAAACAGCAACAAATGAAAAATGCTTAAAAGGTCCCCAGACCTTTGTGAAAACAGAGGAAATAAAGGCATCTAACCATTTAATTTATTTCAAACGAATTCATTGTCAAAGGACTTTCAGTTCATGCATTTTATGATCTTTGCAAGGTTGAGAAGAGTGGAGGCCAGTCTCAAAGTCTGCATTTTAAACCAGCTACTGTCTTTCTGTAAAGATTGGGGAATATCACCTGTCCTCACAACCAAAGATCGTATATCTTAAATTGCATATCCTAAGTGGCATTGAAGCAGGGTCTTTCCTCACCAATCCTTCAGGACCCATGCAAAGAACTGTCTTTGTTTCTTAATTAAGCAGAGATTCTTGTATCTTCACCTCTGAGCATCAGTTTTCTTTTCTGTTACAAGGGCAAATGCAGTTGTCTTACACTCTTGTCTCTGCAGTATCCATTAGTTTTCTCCCTCATGTTTTTAAAAATTGCATCTTTCCTCTGGTACTGTGTCTATCCCAAGGATGTGGTCTGTCTGTGCCTGTGCTGTGACCACCAATAATGAAATAATTGGAATTTCCCAGATGAGTAAACAGTGCCAGATAGGAACCTGCATTTTGTTACACTATGTCTCTTGGCAGACCCTTTAAAAAAAAAAAATCTGTTAGCAAGCCAAATTGCATTCGTCACTATCAGATTAGGTTCTAGGATGTTGTGCAGGAGAAGCAAAAGGAGAATTCTTGTTTCCATCCTACAGAATCTGAGGTGAGCCCTGTAAGATTGCTATTTCCTAAGTTCAAAGCTGGAACAGGTACAGAGGAAGCGCTGCTGTGGTGGTCAGGGGAAAGAAGAACTGTGGTACAGGAAGGGAATTCAGAACCCCCACGTGTTTTGCCTAGCAAAACACAGACCTGTGTTGTTGCTCTTTAAAAGTACTTAAGAAGATAAATAGTCACAGAGACGCTTAAGCTGAAGGACAGTGCTGACCCAAAACCAACTGGACATAAATTAAACTAGGTTGTAAATAACCTAAATAAATTTAGATTGTAAATCAGAGGATTGGAACCAACTTTGGAAGGATGTCCTTGGTCAGTGGGCTGAGAGAAAGTGGAGAGAGGAGGGATGGTAGATAAGCTGTCTTCATTTTAAATGGGGCTCAATAAATTTTTCGAAAGGTATTAAAGAGCATGGGTTGTCTGTAACAGAGAGCAGATGGTCTGAAGGTGTAGTGAAGTCCTTTCTAGTTGAGTATTTATTCCCTAATTTAATGTCACCAATATCTCCTTGTACAGAATCCAAAAAAAACCTGTCCTCTGGTTCTTCTTGACCATGCTTTTATGCCCTCCAAAGCCCTTTACTTTTCCCTGACAAACTACAAATAGGAAACATTAAACATAAAATCTAGGTCACATTTTATTGCTTCTTTGGAATTGTTATGCATATTTTAATGTCTGTATAGATGAATTTTCATATAACAATTTTTTGCAGTCCTGAAAATATGTTTATTTCACTTCCCATTTGAATTTTAAAATCTTTTTTCCATTTTATAAAAAGCTAGACCTTCATTTTCAATTTTTAGTTCAAATAAAATAATTATCCTGTTGTTACTTTTTTGACAGCAAGAAGAATACATTTCAGATGAAGCACATATTTTATTCTATTTTAACTGTTTGTGTTTCCCTAATTGCAAGAAAAATTCAATGATGATCTTTTTACAGGCTGATAAATATTTTAGTGTAGATTTTCTGTTGGAAAAAAACATCCAAGTGAAGGGTACAAGATTGGCAAGTTCGTGTCTTGTCTACACAAAGCTTTTATTTCCCTTGAAAAGTCTTGCTGTCGCTAGCATTAGTGTCTCTCCATCCAAATGCATTTGTTAAGCAGTCAGTAAATGATTAAGGAGCTGGAAGGACTGATTTATGGAACAAAATTAATTGAACTAAATATGCATCGCTCCGTTACGTGACAACTGGGAAGTGTGGGAGAACATGATAGAGCTGTCTGCGACTACCAGGGGGTGTAAACTGTGAACAGAGCAAAGGATTCACAGCCAGGTGCAGCTGGGGCTTTTCCCTGACCCAGACTGCCCATCACACCCCTCCTCGAGGGGCTCTTAGGGATGAAATGCCTGTGTGTCCCCCTGAAAACCCCCACCAGGGATGCTTCAGGGTTAATTAGCTGTGAAGCCACCACACACTGGTGTATTCTGTACATACTGCAAAAGCTAATGGAGTGAAATTTAAAATTAGGGAGCAGTAGGTGGAAATAGCGAGAACAGCGAGGTACCTTATGGCAAGATAGATTATTCTGAAGAATAGGCTTCCAAGGAAAATTACAGGCAAGGGCCACTTCCTGGAAATCCTTAGGACTAAATTGGTCCTCAGACTCAGGCAGCAGCACAGTGAAAGGACAGTTCTTCAGGAGGCATTCCTGAAATAGGTCCAATTGCTGTGCTTCTGTGAAGAGAACTACATGCAGGTAATTTAACAAAATAACATCCCATTTCAGCCCCTCTGGGAGCAGCTGGACTGTACTCCTGGGACTTCACTGGAGCCTTGCTCATTTGTCGTCCTGGGACTTCACTGGAGCCTTGCTCATTTGTCGTCCTGGGACTTCACTGGAGCCTCGCTTGTTTGTTGAGAGCAGCTTGATTTTTACCTGCTTGATTCTTGATGTTGATAGTGCCCTTTTCTTTTGAGTCTTCGAGTACTTTTTCATTGTTTAAGCAGTAAGGGGGAGGAAAGCTGCTGATCACTGGATGCCCACAGAACCATCCAGCACAGGGCAGGGCATTTTGCTGTGACCTGGCTGAATTTGTGGCACTGTGTTTCTTACCATTGCCACAGGTCAAATTTGCTTGGCTCTTCTTGGCTCTCTTAAGAGAGATAATTGGGAGCAGCAGATTGGGAGCTAGGAGTTTAAAGGATTTTCCAGAAATTCCATCTCCTCTGACACTGGCAAAATGGTGTTGTGTATTCAGGGCGTAATTAGCCCCGTGCACAGTGGCCTAGGTGGGAACTGGGCACTGTATAAGCCTGGGACATGCCCTCCACTGCGGGGCAGAATTTACCTGTGCTGAAGATATCACAGAATCACACAATATTCTGAGCTGGACGGGACGCACAAGGATCATTGAGTCCATCCTGGTAAGTATCCTGCTGGATACTTACGCACAGCCAGCCACGTAGCTTTTCCCCAAGTTCACTAGTCAGATGAAAGGCAGAATTTTACCCCCTCTTGGCTCCTTTGTCTACCAGCTCTAACCGTACTTTGCAAGTTTGAGTGCTGTCCAAAAGTATTTCTAAGTGGAACAAAACTAAACATGCTTTTAAATATTTGATGTTGATACTTTAAGGGAGATTGACACATTTTGAAGAGGAAAGCAGCCTACAACACCTAAATTAAAAATAAATATTTATGTTCACATTTGTTCATCAGCTTTCCAAAATGTAAAAATATGTTTCATGTTGTTTTAAATAATGAAATGTGAAACAAATGAAAGATAAACTTTCTACAAGCTGAAAAGAAATAAGAAGACAAAGGCTTTGTTTATAGCTTAGACTTCAACAGTGCCCTTTGACAACCAATACAAATCTTAATTACAAATGGAATTATACATGTAAGAACTGCTCAAAACAAAGGAGTATTTTTTTTCTCTCTCTGGTTTTCTTTGTGATAGTTTTAATTAGCTGAAACTCTTTGAACAATCATAGTCCTTGACTGCTCCTCAGACGCTGATGGAAGTTGTTAAATTCAAATGGCATCTATAGGACTGCAGAAGTCTGGGTTTTCCTCTGAACAGCATGCTCCCCATTGCTAAATTTATTCTTCAATATATCAGGATTCTGCATACATTCCACTTAATTGAGAAGTGAGCATTGTCCAGTAGCATTCCAGTGATTGACATTCGGACACAATAAGTGGGATTAATAGGCTGCAGCACCCTACCCACACTGGCAGAACTTTAATGGACTTCTCTAGTAAAGTAGGCAGCAACAGGGCAAATGTGTTTTTAAAAACAGCCCAGATGAATTATATGGAAAAACAGTCATTAGAAATAATGGCCAGCTATACATGACATTTTCCACATGTTAATCAGGAATCTGCCTTCAAAACAAATGGAAAGTGGAAAGGAAAAGTCAGTTTTTGTCTTCCCATCTTAACCTAATTTTTTTTTTTCCAATTCCCTGTTGCCAACCATTTAAAAGAAAGTGCCTACCAGAAATGGAATTAGAGAACACTATTCCATCCCAGTAGAACAGCCTGATCCACGGGGGGAAGCCCCAGTCCTGCATCAGGATCCAGCCTTGCAGTGGGAAGAGAGGAGGGTGCCCTGAACCTGCGGGATACATTAAAGGGAAGAGAGTTCCCCTGACAGAGCGCCCTTGCCACAGTCTCTGAGGTTGGGGGTTGAGGTGTCACAGCCAGATTTAGGTTTGTAATAAAAGCTGTCATTTAAATCTAGTCCTGAGGGGAAGAGAAAGTTTGTGCCTGGGATCTGTGACTCACTGTGCTTGGCAGCACTGCAGCCTTCATTCATCAGAGCTGTGTGGTACCTCTGCCTGCACGTCCTCCCGTGGGGCTGGAGGCATGGGCTCTTTGGGACAGAAGGGCATCTGCTGACTTCACAGGTTCAGGACCTAAAGCTGTATATATGCTTCAGAGCTGGGAGGGAGAGGTGGAACATTTTTGACGCCTTCCCCCACTGTGGAAAGCGTGTTAGTGTGGAACAGTGGGGAAATGCCTCAGAGAAACGTGCAGAACTGCAGTTTGGGCTAACGTTTTTTTTTAAATTCAGCCTGTTTCAATAAGGAAAACTGAAAAATTACTTATTATTGGTCATTATTACAAATGGACTAGAACTGCTCCATTTTACTTCTAAGTTTTTATTAAACATAAGCTGTGCCACAGAAATTAAGTGAAATGTCATGGAATACAGAGCCTAATCACTGGAACATGACCTGATCTTTCAGAGGTATTGATGTATTGATGATAGAATCACAGAATGGTTTGGGTTGAAAAGGACCTTAAAGCCCATCCAGTTCCACCCCCTGCCAAGGGCAGGGACACCTTCCACTATCCCAGGTTGCTTAGAGCCCCATCCAGCCTGGCCTTGGACACTTCCAGGGATGGGGCAAACTCTTGTTTATTGGCCAAATTTCAGACTACTCATGCTGAGCCAGAGAACAATGTCACTCTGATCTCAGTGGAATGGAGAGGAGCAGCTAACACAGAGATTTTACTGGGGGAGAGGGCAGATACCTTCTAACATTGCCTTTCAAACTTCCCTTTCAAACAACAGTTCAGGATGCAATAGGAGTTTAATAGTGGATGCCCTGTAAGAATTCCTGCAAGTCTCTCCTCATTTTTTTTTTTCATTCTGATACTCTCTACTGTAATTTCCTGCCTCTAAGTGTAAAAAAGAAAAAAAATAGCATTTTTAAACTATTGGTTATATTTTTTTAACTATCCGTTAGACTATCAGATGTTTATTAGCTACTGGATATATTGCAGTGGCATCCAGGAACCATCCAGGAATCCAGGGCTTAGCAACCCTAGCAGTATAGGAAACCCAGAGAGAAGAGGAGACAGTCTTATTCAAATTTAATTTGTATGCACTTGGTTGCTCAAGGTCTTCTCAAGAGAAATACACAGTAAAGCAACAGAGAGTACTTGGGATAAATTGGATAAATGTGTATATGTCCACTAGAAAGAAAACTTTCAGAATTTTTTGCTTCTGAATACAGTAAAACTAACTGTTGAAATAATAACACATACTCCTTTTGTTACTCTTATTAATATCTCTGGATTTTTTTCAAGTTAGTAGAAAAATTATTCTGTTTTAAAAAATAAATGTCTGTGTCTATGAAAATATATACTGGAAATGATCTTCATCTCATTTAAAGTCGTACAGCTTGCTTTCTTTAACTAGATTATGGCTGATTTCTATCACTTAGATATCCTTATTTTTAAGTGTTCTTATTTTTTAGGATCCTTATTTTTAAAACCTGTTGAAGTGCTATCACCCTGCCCCTTAACTTCAACAGGATCAGGCTTTTGCATGCCATGATCTCTGTAAGATTTTCAAGTTTTTGCCACTGTAAATGTCTTGGTTTTTTTCTTCCTGTTAAAGCCAAGAACCGTGGGATTGCGATTCCAGTGGATTTGGACAGCCAGGTGAACACCTTGTTCATGAAGAGTCACTCCAACATGGTGCAGAGGGCAGCCATGGGGTGGAGGATGTCAGCCCGCAGTGGACCTCGCTTCAAAGAAGCTCTTGGCGGGCCTGCCTGGGATTACAGGAATATCATAGAGAAACTACAGGTATAGAAAAAGCAAATGGCTTGGGCAGCAGTGGGAGTGCAGTTATCTCACGTGTGCCAAATGTGGAAAATCCTAGAGACAGGCCCAGTGCATTTCTGTGCTGGATTAGAGGAGCCACTGCACTTCCGTGTGGGGGAGGCCGAAGGCTCAGCTCTTCTCAGGTGTCTGGTCGAAGCAAGACCTTTTGATCCAGGATTGGCATTCCACTCCTACAGGAGTCAGAGAGGGGCAGGAGGTATCACAGAATGAGCTGAGCTGGAAGGGTCCCACAAGGATCATCCAGTCCAGCTCCTGGCCCTGCTCAGGACACCCCAACAATCCCACCCTGTGCATCCCTGAGAGTTGTCCAAATGCTCCTGGAGCTCTGTCAGCCTTGGGACTGTGACCATTCCCTGGGGAGCCTGTTCAGTGCCTGACACCCTCTGGGGGAAGAACCTTTTTCTGATATCCACCCTACCCCTCCCCTGGCACAGCTCCAGCCGTTCCCTCAGGTCCTGTCCCTGGTCACACAGAGAAGAGATCAGGGCCTGCCCCTCCTCTTCCCCTCGTGAGGAAGCTGCAGAACTGCTGTGAGCTCTGACCTCCAGAGCTGAACAGACCAAGTGCCCTCAGCTGCTTCTCATGTGGCTTCATCTCCAGGCCCTTCACCATCTTCATGTCCATCCTTTGGACACTTACATTGTGGTGTCCAAAACTGCACACAATATTCAAGTTGTGTTCTCCTCAAAGTGCTCCACAGAGCAGCATCTCCTTTCTGCCTTTTTATGGCCACATGTCCTGTTCTGGCTGCAGAGGAGACACTGGAGGTTTTAGGAGCCGCTATGTCGTGCTTGTGTCACTGGAGATTGCCAGGAGATGGAGATCACCTTGTGCATGTAGACCCTAAACAGCATCAGGGGTTTATGACCTGAGAAAACAGCAGGACCCAGACAAAGAGAGGGGCCCTAAACGGCAAGGACACAACACCTGGAGCAACACATTAACCGTGTGTGATGAGCATTGTTTTTTCAGCACACCATCTCATCCTGACTGTTGCCACAGGCTTTGTGAGCAGTACTGCAGAGGAGAAATTTGAAAGAGAGTAACAGTGGACACCTTCTCCCCCTTGCCCTGCATGAGGAGTGGCATGAAGAAAGGCTTGAGGTGGCTTTACGAGCACCTGGGTTGCCCAGGGCTCTTGCAGTTGGGCATCACACTGGGTCAAGCAGTGCGCCACACCGAACTGTGCGAGTCCACAGCGACGTTGTTGCAGTTCCCTTGCAGTTACGGATGTTCTCCTGTCTTCCCCAGGACGTGGTGTCCTCCTTGGAGCAGCAGTTCACCCCCATGATGCAAGCTGAATTCTCGGTGCTGGTTGATGTGCTGCACAGCCCAGAGCTCCTGTTTCCTGAGGGCAGCGATGCCAGAATAAGATGCGGTGCTTTCATGTCCAAGTAAGTGCAGAGGGGCCTATTTGCTTCTTTGGGAAAGATGGCAGGGTTTTAACATTTTCAACAACACTTAACCTCTGGCTTTCAGCAGAGACTTAAGCATGCAGGTGTCCGAGTTCACTGTTGAAAGCTTAAAGTGAGGTCTTTTGCTCCATATTTTATATTTCTCAGCAGTTTTGTTGTCTGGAGAGCACAGAGAGAGAGGTTGCTTGCCTTACCTGCTAGAAATGGGATCTTAGTGGCTTGTTAAAATTGTGGCAGGCTCAACCTACTTCTGTTTTCTCAATGGGCTACTTTGGCTATTACGTTCTTCCAAATCTACAGCAGAAACTTAGATTTTCCATAGTAGAATTTTCAAGAATTCATAATGAAGCAGTGGGCTGCTCAAGGCTCGTGGGTTTTTTGTTGGATTTTTTTGGTACAGCAAATAGATATTTTTATTTTAAACTGCCAACAGCTCTTTGAAAATACATTTAACTGGGACCCCTATCTGGTCTTGAATTATTACTTGTTTTATTTGCAGTCTGTGCATTGGAATAGAGTCTTGCAAATTTTTTATTAGTCCTCAAGTGAGATGCCCTCCCCGCCCTTGAGAAACTATAATTTAAACAGAGATAACTTGGGGGAAATGAATGTATTTGGCAGCTCTCCTGATTCCTTGGCTATTTGCATATTCTGCAGAGGTAGCATTATAACAATATACTTTATATATTTGGAAAAATTAAAAAGAAAAATTAAATTTTGAGGTTGTCCCACTCCATGTCCACTGTCCAAACTCTTGTTCAAAGCCAGCATCAAAATGCAAAAAACCCCAAACCTGTCCAAGGCCTTCAGATTTCCTCTTTTCCTATTTTCACAAACATTTCTACAGCAATGTGTGAACCAGTGCAAGGACCTGTGCACAGATCTGTTCTGCACAAAGACAGAAAGGCTGCTTCTGGTATCGGCTTCAGCTGACTGAAATCCAAACTGCTGTCACAGTCATAGCTGGAGACAGAAATGTACCTTGCTTTCTGGCTTGTCAAGTGGTTGTGTGAATAAACAATGATTATGTTTCATCCAAATGTCCGTATTTCTGAATGCTTCCATGTGAGGTTTTTTGGAAATCCTTTTGGCTGAATACCACTTGCTAATCATATCATAAATATATTATAACCATCATGGAAGGTGTAAAGGTTGTAGCTGTTAAAGTTTGCAAGATGCATGGTGAACACTGGTTGCCTTTAAATAATGGCTCAAATAAGTTACCTTTAAATAAAGAAAGGATGAAATAGCAAGTCTGGATCTTAATATGGAAGCCTTCATAAAAAGTAGACATAGAATTCTGCCTTCTGTATGGGCAGTAAGATATGCAAATTGACACAAAAATCTCCCAACACCTTGAAAATCCCATTTCCTTTTTAATTATGATTTCTCTTGACCATTTTTATTTCCTTTCCTTGAGGAAAAATATAGCGATGGCCAATTTTCACATAAAGAAATTGTAGTATGGCTTAGCAGCAATGTGCAGTGCTCTCCAAGTTTTAATATTTTACTCTCAGGTTGATTAATCACACAAAGAAGCTAATGGAGAAAGAAGAAAAGCTCTGCATTAAAATCCTTCAGACGTTACGAGAAATGCTTGACAAGAAAACCAACTTTGCAGAAGAGGTACTGCTACCACTTTAATATTAAATATAGAACTAACAGCACGGTGTTAAAATGTTGGCTGTGGGACAGTAACAGAATCTGACGTGATTTCAGTTTTGTGCATGTTTTAGAGATAACTTGGTGTCTTAGGAACAGTGTGGTAAGGTAGGAAGTTGGTTTAGAACAAAACAAACTCTCTGCCTTACATAGTTTTGTGCGAGGGACTTGATAAGAGTCAAGGCAAGCAGGAGGAAATGAACTTGCAATAGCAAGTATTACTGTGTATAGTTACTATATTTTGGATATTCTCTATTTCTGGAGATTAGTCTTCATTTGTCACAGCCAACTTTACCATAAAATCAGTGGAAATATGGGGATTTTTAATTGCAATTGTACAGTTTTTCCCTGCTGCCCGTGGTGCCAGACTTTTGTACTCCACACGCTTTTTAATGCTCCCAAATGTGTGAAAGGAAATCTGCAATGTTTAAGCAGAGCTGCCAGTTTGGGAAGAACTGACATAGTCTGTACTCTCTAAGTGTCTAATTATTTCTTGCATTCCTCTCTCCCCTCATTGCCCAGTTTTCTCTTGCAAAACCAAGTCTTTCAAATGCCTCTTTCATTTTGCCTGTTCCTTTGGCTATCAGTAGGCAGATTCAGATTTAGATGTCAGCTGTCCCTGTTCTTTCTGAGCCTGATCCCAGTGCCTTTTGTGTAATTTCCTCTTATCCGTATTTCTGGGTATTCCCCAAATCCTTTCAGCATTATTCACCCTTAAATATGAATCATAGAGCTATCATCTAATCTCTCAGTACTGACATCAGCCCTGCCCTGTGCAAAAATAACCAATGTAAGCAGAGAAAACCAACGCCATCTTCACCTCCTGCTTGAAGAAAACTGTGGTTAGGCCTGGGCAGACAAATTCTTTTTTAATGTCATAAAAAGAATTTCACAGGGGAAGCAGATATTACTATTCTTTATTATTATTCATACTTATTCTAATAGCATTCTGGGTGCATAACATCACTGCATCACGTGGAAAAAATAATTTGCTTTTGTAACTGACCTTTGCCAAGCCTCTCCAAAAGAATTACATAACCCACCATAAATTAACCTCATCTCAGGACTACAGGAGAGGAAAAAAGGCAACACTTTTAAAGTAGGACTTGAAACAAGCAAGAAGATTTGCTTGTTTTAGTTGCTCCTTGTACCCTGTTGGGGATGCTGATAAAGGGAGATAGAGTTAAGAGAGAGGGGAGGGAATCAGAGGGAATGTGCTCCATCAGTGTGTAGGGGCTCTGCTTTTCAGGAGTGGGTAAAGGAGGTGTATTCCCAAATCCCTCATGTGACCTCCACCACCTTGGGGGTGCATGGTGGGTGGAGAAGCTCTTTCTAAACAGGATTTCTCCCCCGTGCTTCCTCTGGAGTCCCACTGGTTTTACAATGAGGAATGTGATGAATCAGTGCAAACAAATACGTGAATAAACAAGCTTGGATATGCTTCGCAAGTGCTTCTCTGGCTTGCTACTCTTATGAGTCATTGTTCAATGCCGTGGACTTCAGAACAGTAAAAATAGCACAAGTAGCCTCATGTGTGTGTTTCCCATCTTTTTTTGAGCTGTGATCTCACTGCCTGCAAAGTTATTCAACTATGGTATGCAGAAATTAAAAAAAAAAAAAAAAAAACAACAAAAATAGTAGTAAATACGTAATGGTCATAACCAGAACAAAGCTACAGAGGGACGTGGGATATTTTGACAGGAAGCCTGAGGTTGCTAATCACCCATCACAATGTATTTTCTGTGATAAACCTGACAGAAGTGGTAAACTTCCAGTTTCTGCAGACTTTCCCACAGTGAGAAAGAAGGATGAAATAAAATTTCCTCCTCTCTCTTCACTTTAATTCCCACCACTGAGTGCCTCTACTGTCTTTGTCTTTCATGTGACCACTGGAAGGTAGCCTACGTCATTTGCTGAAGGAACAGGAGGCAAAATAGGAGTAGGGGCTTATTTCACTGATTTTATACCTATTTCTGCATCCACCATGCCAACTCTATTGTTGCACTTCCCCTTGGTGGTGAGTTTCTGGTCTCTGGTGCTCTCCTGACTCCATCCTTGGATTTCCTTGCAGTCAGCCTCTGAGGCAGCACTTGCTTGTGCTTTGTCTTGCTTAGCACCACAGCATCTAATCATGCTGGAAATCAAAGTTGATTTTCAGAAGTTTGATTTAAGGTATATAAACGACACATAAAACCTCCTGGCCATTGATTGGCTTTCATAAGTAATTGTGGGTGATTATTGCAATCTCCTGGGAGTTCTGCATTAAGTCCTAGCCCTGTTTGTATTGATTAGGTCACTAACTGGAGTGAAACCTGATCTACAGCCCCTCTCTTCCAGAACAACATTAAACCACTCGGGGGAAGCAGTGTGTGGAGGGGGCTCACATTGCCTCTGTTCAGATAGCTACTGTAGTATCTAAGTGTATTTATCTAAAAGCCTGCTTCAGACTGACTATTTGGGAAGAAGAGCAGGACGGACAGAAAGGACTGTGCTTGGACTAGATCTGCCCCATCTCTATTTGGGTTTATAATTGCTGGCCATTTTTAGACCCATTTTACAAAACCAGAAGGATCTCGGACTGGGATTTCTGAATTTTTTTAGGCATATCTTTTTATGTATCACCATAGTGCTTGCTATCAGTTTAATTTCTGTGTGAATACTTCCTCTAGACCTATTTACACACCTCAGTTTGAATCTGAGTAACATTCCCAAAAGCACCTGAGACGTGTAGACTGATGCGTGCTCACTTTGCAAATGACTGGAGCAGTTTAAAATCTTACCATTACCTTGCTGCCCTCCTTAAAGTGTCTGTCCATACAACAGAGCTGGTGGGCCAGGAAGGGTGGTCCAGCAGCTACCAAGAGGGTTCAGAAGCTTAAATTAAACCCTTCTCAGTGAACTGGATGCAGTTGTTGAACTCTTGACCTAATCATGCTCATATGGTGACTTCTTGCCTCGCTGCAGCTGCTGGCATGGCAATGCCTTAGGTACAGACAACCTTCTGATTTCCCAACTGTTCATATATCAGGTGAGCACCTCTGGAGGAAAAATATCCTCTCTGATCCCATGTATATATTACATCTGATCAGATGTGCTAATGGATGCTACAGCATTACAGAATGTGGCAGAATCCAAGCCTGTGTGCCCCTCCCTATGGCAGCTCCTCCAAGAAACACTACTGTAAATGAATGGAGCCCTTCAGGAGGGGGTGCCTGTGCTGCAGAACACACACTTTATACTTTTTCTCACTGTTTTAGGTGTTGAACTACAGTATAAATAATTGAAAACTGCATTTTTAAGTGTCAGTGGAACAAAGACTCTGTAAGCTGCTTAATTGTCAGAAATAAGTAGTTGCACTTCTTGCCTTTTTTGGAAAAACTCATAAAAATGTTTGTTTTCTCTTAGACATTTGCACTAGTTCATGATTTAAAATCATAGAAGTAGCTTTGTGGCCTTTTGTTTTGCAGGGTTAATGTTTCTGCATTCCACTTTAGATATGAAATGTAAGCTGCCCTCTCCCCTCTGTCTGCAGCAGCACCACCAAATATACATGTGGAAAAACCAGTACAGCTTCAGTGGAAATACAAATGTATTTTATTCCTGTGAGATGTGGTCCCAGATACGGCCACTGCTGGCTCTTGGTCATTTTGTGCCAGAAGAACAGAATCTTTTCATGTGGAGTCCAGTGAGTTTGTCACAAGCAATAGTGCCAGTTTATTATTTTATTTATCTACCAGTCAGGCTGAAGCCAGTGGGAGCTGCAAGTCTTTTTCTGCTGGGGTAAATGGCCTCAATAGGGTTTAGAAGCCAGGAGATTTTGTTGGGAGCCACTACAGTGTCCCAGCATTGCAGTTCGTTGAATCACAGACATTCTCAACTTAAGCGGCACTCTATTCTATAGCCTCATCTTTTCAAGATGATTTGACTTATTTGCATGTGCAAATTAGGCAGTATTCAGATAAACTGCATTTGTAGGTTAAAAAAAAAAGAGGAAGAAAAAGAGAATGATTCTGTAAACGTGTTGTTTGCTGAATGTATCATACCTCAAAAGAATGCATATTTTAAATGGGAGAGTGGGATCCAAATTCCTTTATTTGTGTCACTACTCACATTTTGGGTCAGTGGCACTGCAGGCGTTTTGAGGAATTACATTTAATTTTTCCCTGTTTCTGCTGTCAGTTCTATTTGTGCTGATATATAAAAATACCTGTGCACGGGCCTTTTTTTCCCTGTTGTCAACAGGCCCTTTTCCTCACTAAGCTCAGTGTGGCTGTGAGGTAGGTAGGGGGTCAGAAACACCAAAGAGAACATGTACGCTCAGTGCTGTTTATACTGAATTTTTTAAAAAATCACTTATGCATTTTAGCTGGTAAGGGACGCTTTTGCAGGATCCTGCATTAAAAACTCTCTCCTTCGGAAGCCAGTTCACAGGGAGGGAGGACTGGAGGTGCAGGGAGGAAGAATGTTTGGTTATCTCCAGCAGTGCCAGCCTGGTTGTGACCAGCACTTCTGGTATGGTCAAAAAACTGCTGTTGTGGCTTCGGCATGGGAGTTAAATGATGAGTAAAAGCTCAAACACAAGTGGGACAAACCCCTCGGTCTTGGAGATGCTTTGTGTGAAGGTGGCGATGAGCTGCAGAACCGAAGCCTCCCCCAGTTCATTGCAGCAGAGGATTCAAGCCTTGCTATTGCCCTGAATCCTCTGAGCCAGTAATTGCACTGGCAGGAGCACCAGAGCTTTCAGATATGCAAGACTAAACACTGGATGTGGTCAGAACCTTAAAGAGTGGTAATTTCTCATTAGACCCACGCACTGACATTTTACAAAGAGAGAAAACCTACTGAAAAACAAACGAGCACAGTTTCACTTTTCCCCCTCTAGGCTTCAAGCTGGGATAATTAAGCAAAGGGATACCAGGAGGCATGTGATGGTGTTGTTTGTTCTAGCCAGGTGTTGTCAGCCACAGTGCTCAGAGCCTCGGGCCATCAGCCACTGTTGTGTTGTTACTGCTGCACGTTTCTGGGGCTGTGACAGGCAGCATCAACCAGAATGTTCTGAATTAGCATCTCTCATCTTTGGGGTACCCCTTATCCCTCCTGTGATGTGCATTATTCTGGACTGAAGGACAATGCTGCTGGACAGCCCCCAGATACTCTGCTGGATTTTCAATCACGTATTATTTGTTGCTGGTGCAAAAACCTGTGAGAACTTGGTATATGAAAAGCGTGACTTATTTTTAAGGGGAGATTTTTTTTCTGTAAGTAGCAGGCCCTAGAGATTTGCTCCAGCTTTGGGCTGCTTGTGTCACCTTCAGAAGCCTGCTCAGAGCCACTGTGCTTGGGCCAGTTGTGAGGCGCTTACAGGGGTCTGTGCCATTGGTAGTTTCAGGCGGAGTGCTTTGCTCTTGTTGAGCTGGACAAGAACTTGAAACTCAAAGTCATGTGTCGAGGACAGGTAATTCGGGGGACAGTCCTGACCCCCGAGAAAATGCAGGTCCTGATCTAGTGAAGGGCAGGAGCAGTTCAATCTGCTGCAGAGGCAGCGAACCCAGGCCTAACCACACTGCAGTCGTGATTTTGCCCTCTCTTTAATATGTGTAATTGTTAACTCACCATGATGCAAATAACATATCTCCAGAGACCTAAAGGTACTTCTACCTCAGGTGATAGTTCAGTGAGCAATGGTGTTCACTACTCACTGGTATTATTCTTTTCCCTGGTTATTTTTCCTTTGTTTGTTTGTTTGCTCTTCAAGTCACAAACAAATCTAATGGCAGGATGCCCAGGCTGTAAAAACACATGGTTGTAAACACATTTCATCCAAAAAGTTGTAGTCTCTCAGCAGCTCATATTTATCATATTTTAAGAATATGGTATGTTGTTACCCAGTTTTCTTTCAGAAATATTAAGCCCCAAATCCTGATTGATAAATTATTTTGGAACTTGTATCATCTGCCCTTCTCACACACATAATCTCTACTCTAAAGGAGCATCTGATGCTGTAAAATATTTTTTGTAGCTACTGATTTAGACAGCATCAACTGAACCAATAAAACTGGAGTAGCTTGTTCTGTGTTCTGAACTTCAAATGACCGATTTCTGCTCTGGAATTCCCCCTTTACACAGCATATGGGACATAGCAGGTTTGCCCTTCTTATTTCACATTAATTCCTTTCTATGGATGTGATCTTAAGAGCAAACCAGCAAGAAAATCATAACTGCCTGCAAACTGTTTGACATCCTTCTCTATGGATACTGCTATTTGTTAAAAACAAATAAAAAAGAGGGCAAGAGAAGAGAGCTGTTTAATAAATGAAACTGTTAGAGCTCTGAGGATGATTCATCTCACCTTACTCAGGTACAATATTCATGGAACTGATCCAGATCCTTTTTGTGAACAACAGCAACTGGACTTTATTTTTGTTGTTGTTTTGAATACAGGTGAGATGAATTTCACTAAAGACTTCAGTACATCTAGAAGTTAAATTGCATGCTCACTATAGCTCTTTGAATCAAATTCTACATCATGAAGGCATCAGGATCAAGGTTTTCTTCCTGACTGGTTTTATTTCTTTATTTTAAATTATGAATAAAGCTGATTTTTAGGGATTTAGTGGAAGTTTCTAGCAGATCCTAGATTGGCAAGGGACTAGGTTAAATGACCAAAGATATGTTGTAAGTTAATATGTAAAATGAGTCAACAGTTTTATCAAATGGTTCATGTCTCCAGGTGTGTGGAGTTTTGTGTGAGGATAGAGTCATATGCATAAATATAAATATAAATATAAACATTTATGTTATTTATTCCTATTTCTTCTCTTTTGCTTTTACCTCCACGGTGGAGTTATATTAGAAGATGAATATTAGAATGTTCATTTGGTGTCTTAGCATATTGTTTTGTTTTTAATGGAGTAGATGTTCTTGCTTAGAATATAAAGCAACTGATATGTGTAAATCCTCTCAGAGTTACTTAACAGGAGGAAAAATGTAATTCCCATGGCCACCCTAATTTTAGTGATTGGTGGTTGTTCAAACTGCCCAGTTGACATCCCAAGGGGCCTTTGTGCTTATTTGCAGAGCAGGAGCAATTCACACAGGTGCAACTGGGGTTTCCACACCCTGGGAGCAGCTACACTGAGGTGGGAAGGGAGTCCAGAGGAACACGTGAGAGAAACAAACTGCAGGTACCCTGAAGTTTGGGATGGTTGCAAGAGTTTTTGGGAGTCTGGAGAATAAAACTGCATAAACTGTTGTCCTAACTATGATTCTGGAGGATGTTTCTCCCCACACACTTCCCACTCCCTCTTCAGAATTAATTCCTATAGGAAAAGGCCACATTTATGAGCAGTTTCAGTACCACTGCCAGGCAATGGTTATGATTCTTACTGGGGAGCACAGAGAGTGCTGCAGTATCGCAGAGACCACAGTGTGGCAACTGTGGACTTTTCAGAAATGTCTCCTGTCTGTGGGAGCAGGTCAGCTGCTGCTGCTGCTGCTGCTGCACAGCTCAATTCCCACAGCAGTCAAATGTCTGCAGTAGTCGTGGAGGGGGCGAGAGAAAATGTCTCCTTTGGTTTTGAATTTCCTTGGAAGGGGAAAAGGGTTCTTTTGTTTTCTGGATGGGTTTTTTTCGTTGTTGTTGTTGTTGACTGTCACAAATTTGCTGCTGCTTTATTTAATATGTTTGAGCAACAACCCTGTTTGTACTTTGCAGTTGCACCAGAGATAGCAGTGAGCAGAATTCAATGCCTTGTATTAAGGATGGCCAATGAATATTTATGATAGACCTAGGGAGCCAGTAATAAAAATGAAATCGGCATGTTGCCACTAGATCCAAATCTTTGATCTCTGTTTTAAGAGAAAATACAATAAAGCAGGGGATAATGGACTCATTATAATGGAATGGTTAGTTATGGTTACTTAGGGCAGCGTGAATAGGTGGCATTACATAAACTGCTCTAGTCCAAGATTTACGATCCAGAAATGTGTTTCAGGCACTGAGTTTCTACAGAAAACATCAGTTTATGATATTGTTTTGGTTTAGTCAGT
Organism: Struthidea cinerea; assembly: GCA_013397865.1. Taxonomy (NCBI): domain Eukaryota; kingdom Metazoa; phylum Chordata; class Aves; order Passeriformes; family Corcoracidae; genus Struthidea; species Struthidea cinerea. The sequence goes on from VZTI01004672.1 coordinate 246,614, forward strand.
CCAAGCACAAAGAATTAAAGATACTTCCCTTTCATATACCAGGATGGGGCATGCTCTTGCCTTACCAGGGAAAGCAGAAGCACTAAGAACCAGCAAGGCCCTTCTACTCGACCTCTTTCTGTGCTTCTGCTCCTCATCCATCACCCTGTGAGCAGGTAGAGGGAGGGCTGAGCATTGCAGAGGAGTGGAAATGAGATTCCACTCTCTGCCCAGGCTGTCTTGCCAGATACCAGGTGTGAGGGGACACTTGGGGTCGTCAGGAGAGAGGGGACAGCTGCAGGTTTGGCATCACCAGGAGCACACAAGGGTGGTGGCTGGAGATGTGTGCCACAGCTGGATGCACCCGCCTCTACCAGGAGCAGGGAGAATCTCCTGCAGTGTGCTGAGACAGCTCCCGGGAAGCCTAATGAAGGAGCTGGTATTTGACAGGGACGGGGAGCAAGAGCAAGTGAGCTATTTTTCTTTTTAATGGTCGCAATTACTTGCTTAACACCCCTGCCACACTAAGCAAGACGCAGAGGAGGGTTGATTCCAGGCCACAGATGAAAGCTGATCCCGAGGTCTCTGTCTAGCCAGGCAGGAGGAGGAAATGGAAACTCACTGTTTTCTGATTCGTTTCAAACTGATGTAATTTCTAAGGGACTTCATCACTAATGACATCTGGCAAGGGATTAGTCTGTAATGTGGCCCATCTCCTCCTTCTCCCCCTTTTCAAGAAAAAGAAAATATATGCTATATTGAACTTCAGAAAACAGCTATTAAGCAACCACAGTAACTACTTCTGATAGGATTTTTTTTTTTTTTTTTTTTTTTTTTTTTTTTTTTTTTTTTTTTTTTTTGGTCTGATGAGGATTTTACCCAGCATGTTTGGCCTTGGAGGAGTGCCTGGATGGTATTGCCAGCTGGAATAGTCAGAGCTGCTTTGTCTTCTGTCCCAGGAAAACAGAACCCTGGCGGGCAGTCACTCTCGCTCTTATTTCATATCCCTGCTTAGTCAGAGTTGCCAGCCCCAAGCACTGAAAACCCTGAGTCAGGCCACAAACAAATCACGAGATTTGGCTTGAAAATCATGAGATTTTTTAATTACAAGTAGTTTATTTGGGGTTTCTCTGAATCTTTAAAGTGTCTGTTCTTCCAATTTTATTGTACAAATCCCAGAGTTTGAAGTGTGTTTTGTTCAATTATGCATGTGTTTATTTACTGAAATAAAAGCCAGGTTCATTTATGGATACCTGACCTCTGAAGTTCATGGAGAAAAGACCAGAAAACCTAAATGATGTGTGACAACCAGGCTGCTCAATGAGAGGCCTGCTCTGGAGCTGGTGATTGCCCTGAGGATTATGAGCTTCATTTTCTCAGTGTCACTTTGACCCAAAGGCTTTTTGCACAGAGCCTGGAAGTGTTCCTTGCAATGAACACTTTGTGCAGGTTGTTTGCCTCACAGCAGCTGTTCCTGGGCAGCACGTGAGGCCCCATTAAACCCTTTGCTCCCCGCTCGGAGTTCACACGTGGGGATCCTTTCTGTGCCAGGGGTGCCAGCAAGAGGCACTGCTGGCCCTCAGCTGGGGGACAGGGAAACGTGCTCAGCAGGTTGGGACCGGTGTCGGTAACTCCAGCTACAGAGCTGTCACTGGGGGTTGGGGACAGGGCCTTGTCACTCCGAAAATTCCTTTTGGCAGACTTGTCCAAAACATTTTGTCTGCAGTTACTGAGCGGTTACATTAGGAAAGTCTCCTTATACTCCTTTTTCCTGCAAGCTTTTCACCCTCACCCCCCTCTTTTTTTTTCACTACTTTTCTCCTCTTTCTTGCAAAAAACTTGATTTTTCACTCCTTAGCTGTCTACAGTAGCATTTGTGTCCCATTAGCCCTCCATCCAGTAGGGCTGGATGCCAGTCTGCCTGCCTCTGCTGCAGAAGAAATTTAGATAACCTTGACTCTCAGGTCTTTCAGTTTTAAGACTCCTTACTGCTTCCAGGGGAACAACAAGCTTCCCTTGAACCAGGTGTTTTCTCAGCTGTGACCAGTTAGAGGTTCCCACCTCTAAGGTTCCTCCCAGGCCGCTCTACTGGGTGCAGTTTAGCGTTTTAAGAAACCAAACTCCTCTAAATATACAAATATTTGACTGCGGCTCTCTAAAAATGAAAATCTTTGCATTTAAACAAATGCTGGAAGCCCTGTACATCGTTGGGAAGTTCTTCTTTTACAGTTTTTTCAAGGGGGCTAAAAATGTTCCTGGAGAATAGACTGTGCAGCCTGAGTATTGTTAATTTTGCGAGGAGACCCACATTAACTAGGTTGCTTTTGTGAGGATGTAACAGTGGTAATTCACTGCTAGCAATAAAGTGTGTGCTGGTCAGTAAATTCACCCTGGATGGCAGAGAGGATTGTTCTGGTTATACGTCACAGTCTTTATTGAATTTGTCCTGGTTGTTGCTGGCACTTTGTGTAGTCATGTAAAGTAAAACCAACCATAAGGATTTAGAAGGGGCTGTTTGAAAAATGGAAGTTGAATCATTTCTTCTTTTCCTTCATATTTAAGTATTCTTACAGAAAATAACATCATGCCTGGGAAAACCTCAGATTTTATTGTTTGACTTTGGATTTTTGTTCTGTGTGTGGAAATGTTTTCATGAAGAACAAAACCCAAAGAGCCCAAAACGTCAGTCAGAGCAGCAAGTTTAGGAGATTACTTGGGGTTGGGGTGTGCTTAGAACTGAGTAATTTGTATTGCAGAAACCTGGACAAAGTGGTGCCTGTTTGTGCCTGTGTGGGGCACCAGGTGAGAGCAGTGCTGGCTGTGTGCAGGCACAGGGCTGGGAGGTGGCAGCTGAACTGGCTCCTTCTGGAGTCCCACCTGATGCTCAGCGAGGCTGCTGAGAAGGGTTTGCTGTCCCTAGTGTGGTCTGCAGGGAGTCACTTGACTTAGATGAAGCTGTTTATATAAAGAGATTATTTCCATACCTGTGATACTGAAAGAGCTTGTTTCAACTCAGTAGCAAATTCTAGCACTCTAAATGCAGGTCTTTTACTTCCTTTTTTTTTTTAAAAAAAAAAGTAAAAAAACCCAGGAAGTCAACTGTTTGATATATATTTTAATTCATCATGTATTTAACCTAATTTTTAAACTATAAACAACTTGAAACTAAAGAAACAATTCCTTTGTCTCTTTAAACTCTCTCTCTCTCTTTCCTATTTTTGCACATACTTTTTCCTTTTTCTCTATGTTTTTTTCCTGATTTTTAGCTGAAGAAGGACTTTATTTGGGAGCAGGAAAGGAAGTATTGCTGGAATAATGTTTTCTTTTGATCTACCCCACAGTTTATGGCTTCTGTGTCTTAAGTTCAGTACTTTGATCACTATCTTGTCTGTTTTGCTGCTAAGCCCTATGCAGTGTGATTTTACTATTGAGCCAGCTGGGGCTCTGCCCCCTGCAAGAACCGTGAGGCAGTAAAATCAGAGTAAATTAAGAGTTTTCTCAAGCCTCTTCTGCATGATTCTCAATTCTTGATTTCGCAGCTGAAAAGTGGCTGCTTCCTTGCCCCTGTCGATGCCGTGCCCGTCCAGCTCCATCTTCCAGCAGGGGCCTCCAGAGCCACAGGAGGTGGCAAAGCAGCACCAAGCAGCTGCAGCCCTGCACAAAGGGGCTCTTTCACACGCGTTCCTGCTAGGAAAGCACATGTGCAGCTAAAACAAGTTCCACTGCCCATCTGACTTGAGCAACAGCCACCCTGGGGAAGCTGTCTTTTTTTTTTTTTTTTTCCCTGAGATTGGTCAACAGATACATTGCCCTAATGCTTGTTTCTGACTCGGTGAGCGCTGTGTTTAGGCTCAGAACTTCGGTAATTCTAGATTTTTTTTTTGTGGTGTGGAGGGTTGCTGAAGGACAAGGGAAGGGAACTGACATCCCCCCCACAGGCTACTCGAGCACAGTGTTGCCTCTTGCCCTGAGCTTGCTGCACATCGAGGTACCACCACCATGGGCACGTGGCAGTGCAGCACAGGGTACTTTTAAGTAGCACAAGCTCACTCCCATTTCGGGCTCCTCTCCAGAGGACTGAGTGACTCACCTTGAGAGAAGGTCTCTCTGAAAGTGGAAGCAGGACTTTGCGTATGACAGTGCAGAACCTCGCAGGTTGGCAGGGCGCCTGTTTTCTCCTCCCTAAATCAAGGAGTGTGCTCCTGGGCTTTGTGAATGAAAGATTTGTCGGGGGAAAAAATGGCATGAAGTCTTAAAAAAAAAAAAAAATTATTAAGCTTGGCTTACTGTATAAATTCTTGTTCTGAAGTTGGCTTCTATTGGAAAAAAACCATGCTTTTAGAAATTTGCTGAAATGTTGGCATACACGAAAAGAGTCGCTTCTTGAGTTGTACAGACTCCAGAGATTCTTCCTGCTGTGTTGGCCAACTCGATTTGCAATGCCTGTTCTTCTGACGGAGGATTACTGGGTCAAGGTGGCTCCAAAAATCTGCAACCCAAGGGGGGTGATCTGTTGTAAGCGCTCCAACAAAAGACAAAGCAGAGGGGCTTGTATGGAGCACCCTGCCCTACAAACATTCCTATGGCACATAGGCACTGCTGCCCAGTGTGGGTGGGGTGTGTTCCAGCTTCCAAGGCAGCGAGGTGGATACTGGTAGGAGACCTGGGGCGTGTGTTAACCCCACGCTTCTCCCAGCACCTGGCTGTGATCCGTGGCTGTCATACCTGTGGAAATGTTTATATCTGTCGTACCTGTGGGGATGCAGACCTGCAGATGGTGACACTGGGAGGGACCCCCTTGCCTGGAGGGCATCTGGCCCTCATCTTTGACACGGAGAGGAGCATGTTTTATCCCCAACAGCCAATATATATCTATTATCAAATACCATCTGCCTTGTTTGCAGAAAATCCCTCCAGATGACAATGGAGGCATTTCAAAACCCACCTGGATGCGTTCCTTTGTCACCAAGGCAGGGGAGTTGGACTGGACGAGCTCCAGAGGTCCCTTCCAGCCCTAACAATCTTGGGATTGTGTGAGTGATAAGTGCAGTGAGCACGCATTAGACAGGAGAGGGCTGGTCCCCGGCCCTCCCCACACGTGCCAGGAGGGTGATTTGGGTAAGAGCCGGGCCCGGCTGGGAGCAGGACGGGGCAGAGCTGTGCCCCAGCGGTGCCGGGCCCCGCGCAGGTGCGGTGCCCCGGGGCCGCTCCCGCAGGGCAGCGCGCTGTGCCGGGGGGATGCGGGCGAGTGCAAGGCGCCGGCTTTCACCTTTAAAATTGGCCCCCGTGCTGTAATCGCCTTTGCCCGGGCAGCGATTTAATGAGCTGTTTGGGCATGTGACCGCGGCGCATGTGAGCGGGGCCGCCGGGGGAGGCGCGGGCGCTGTTATGTAATGGGCGCAGTGTCTGGCTCCGTGCGGCGGCCCGAGCCCGCGGGGAGCGCGGCCCCGCCGTCAGGAGCTGAGAAATGGCTCCCGAGGTTCCTGCGGGGCTGGATTTGCATGGAGCACGCATCCCCTGCGCCGCCCGAGGGAGCCGGGAATTGCGCCTTATGTAACGCGGCGGGAGCGGCACCGGGGGACAAACAGAGCCGCCGCTCCTTCCCCGCTGCCCCCGCCTCGCCGCGAGAGCACGGAGCTGCCTTTCGTTTATTAACTTGGTCCTCCCCCGGTTTGCTGCCGCCTCGAGAAGGGGTTCTGCAGGCAGCAGAGGTGCCTCCCCGCGTTTGGGGATGCGGGATTTGGCAGAGGATGCTGGAGTGCAGGCACTGAGGTTTGGGCGTGCAGGTGGCCTGTGAGGAGTTTCCATAAATTATTTTGTGTGTGACTCCCCGGTGGCATTGCACAGGGGTGCCTCTGTGAAGCTGCAGATGTTCTTGCCATCAACTTCTCACCTTTTATCCAGTTCTCTAAAAAAAAAAAAAAAGAAGAAGCAGGTCCTTTGACTGTGGGGAGGGTAAAAACCCCACCAAATGTGGAGCATCTGGGGCAGCTTTAAGCAACAATTTTTATTGATAACCAGCTGAGGAGCAAATTGACATAACAGCTGAAAGACAGAGAAGTGCTTCCCCCATCCCCACCCTGCAGCATTCATCGTTTCTCCAAAATACCATTTGAAATCCCATCCTTCCTCCTCTGATGGAAGCTAATGTTCATTGTCTTGCCCTTGAAAAGAGTAATAGTGCTGCCCAGGAGCTGTGAAGAAACCAAACCCTCCAAAATTTTGAGCTGTATTAAATCTCCCCTACTTTCTAAGGGCCAGAATATACTGCTTACAGGCAGTCTGATTGCATGGAAGTCAAAACATTTTCCTCTTAAGCATTTCCCCTGCCACCACTACAGTAAGAAAATAGCCCTTTATAAAGCTGTGCTTGCAACAAACTCCAATGCTGTTTTGATAAGATTGGGTGTACTGGTTGCGCATCTGGGGAATATTCAACAAATAATACCACTTTATATGATACACATTCTATTATCCTGTATTTATTGTATTTCCAAGAGGAAGTTATTGTTGGAGTTGTTTTTGTATTAATAAGCATCACAAAATGGTTTTTTTTTTGGTGGTTAAGAGGTTTTTGTCTTCCCTTCTCTTGCTCTTCCTCTATTCTTTCGCTTCACCTCTCTATACGCAGCAGACCCATGTTTAAATATACATTGTTATGTATAGTTACATAACCCTGTCTTACAAAGAGCTGAAAAATGATCCCTGGCTTTATCTTCTGACTATTTTTTAAAAGTAACAGGTTTTGTGTATAATCTAGCACAGTCAAAAGACAGAGGGAGGCATGCTGCTGCTACATAAGGATCGTTTTCCACAAATCAGAACAAAAATAATAGAAATTATAGCCCGACAAATATCATATGCTGTGCTTTTGCTAGCCAGTGAGTCCTAAAACCAGAGAGTATAAATGTGTTTGCTAACGAGTGGATACTGAGTTGATTTAATGAGTTGGTGATGCAGTTGGTGACTGCTCATTATCATCAGAGAATTTAACTTGCTGCGGCAACTCAGAAAATAAATGAGTACAGCTCAGACTGGACTGTGCTGTGAGCGAAATGAGAACTTTTCCTCACTGTAGCTTTAGGAGTCTTTGGTTTTTCCTGCTTCATATCAGCCATGCTGAGCTGTATTTCACGTCCTTTAACCATCCATTGCTAATCCTTCCAAGGATAGGTACGGAAGTGGTGCCAGACCCTGCCTCTCATGAGCAGAGGGAGTGCCCAGACAGGTAAACAGATTCAGAGGTCTTGACAGCTGGAGATTAACAACAAGCCTCCTCTCAGAATAAAGGGCCATTCTTCTCTCAGGCTGTGGAGAGGGAATATTAGGACTCTGGTTACCATCTAACATGCATTACAGAAGATAAAGGTGCTCCAAAGGTGTGGAAAGCTCCGACTACTGCCTGAGCAGGCCAGGTTGCTTATGAACAAAAGCATGCCAGGAGTCCTGCTTGACGCTGCCCGTGCTAAAAGTGTTTGACTGGTCAAATGGAAACACCTCATTCAGGTACCACTTACGGAAAGAAAACAGCAGAACTCTTCCCATTCTGTAGCCTACATTTTGTAGGGCTTCATTCCTTAAATACCAGTGTGCCCTCAGAGCTGTGGGTTACTAGATACCGCAGAAGAACAGCACATAAAGAATGGCATTTGTTTTATTTTGGAGTTGTTAGAAAATCAGTGTCCCTGTAGGGTGTAAATACAGTAGAAGAGGGTTTGTGTGTTTGTGCTTCAAGTCAAAAGTTCTTTATCCTTAAAATATACAGTTACAGAGAAAACTGATTATTTTTTTCCCTCCTTGGTGCAGAGTTTTAGAATCTGGTCCTGATTGCTCGTGCTTTGCTGCTATCGCCTAGTTTTTACACGATGCTGGAACTCAGAGATGTATGCAGTGAAACTTTAAAACTGTGTTGAGTTTTGGAAATGTTCACCTGTTTGAAAAAAAAAAAAAAAGAAAGCCAGCCTACAGAGGGTTTTAAAAATAGCCCAAGTCCTCCTGGAATTCAATTACAGATGCCTGCCAGCTGCTTCCCCTGCCCAGGACACGCATTTCTAGTTTCTCTGTTCCTCTGGATGTTCCTTGCAGGGGAACAGCCCGTGTGACATGACTGATGAACAGAGAGATTGGAGAGAGAGGTGCTGGGGTATGGCCCCCTGCCATCCCTCCATCCCACCTGCTGCTTGGGCTGTCCTTTCATAGTCACGATTTGAGCTGTGCGATTGTTGTACAATGTGGATGCCGGCTGTGCGGCCACTGCTGGGACTGGCACTTTATTCTCATGCTATGTGCAATGACTTTTTCAAAAGCTTTTTATTTAGCCCCTGTAGCACTGCATCTTACAAAAAAAACATTAAAAGAATCCCATCTTCTTGGATCTGTATTCTGGCTGAGTTCACAGGCACACATTATGTCCCCCATTTGCTAAAACACCGAAGTGCAGACCCTGAGCTAAACTGCCGGCTTCATTTCCCCTGAAAAGATATGCAGATTGTAATATATTTGCCTGTAAGTGCCCATGCTGGATTCTCCCACAATATGGACCTTGCCCTTTAAAGAATTGTTTCCAAACTTG